>JAGDQP010034971.1:4004-19822 GCA_022664845.1 Lepisma saccharinum | reverse complement strand
AAAAAAAATAGTTTCAGGGAAGGGGTGGGGGCGCAGTCATGACTCCAATTTCTGGGTCTTTGCCAGCATCATCCATTTGTCAAGGTTTTTAGTCTTCGGTTTTTTTTTTTAATCTTTTTAAAGCTATGGTTCATCGGCCTTCATCATGTTTGACAGCGCCTCCATGTTGTTGGGCTCAATTGCCAGATGCGAGGTGAACGCTCAGGTCATAACCAGTTCAATACATTGAGGGCTAGAGTGCTCTCTCTCTCGCTAAAGTTCCTCCAGCAAAGATAAATGGGTGTGTCAGTCTTGCGGCTCTATGATTTATATTAGACAGGAGATATCTGTGCAATTTTTTTTATTAAAAAACGAAAAAGAAAAAACTCCAGTAATGGTAGTAGTTGTAGAAGACATTACCATAAATGTGTTCAATTGGCAGATGTATGGTGTTCTGAAAAGCAGAGTTTTCCAACTGAAACTCTTCGGTTTCCATTTGTTTTCAGAATTATATGCACATAAAAAGAGATTTTAAAAAAATAAACGGAAGGGCATGAACTCTAAAAAGGAAGAAGAAAAAAACAGCGCGGTAGTTTTCTGAGGGGAAAATGGAATTCAGTGCGTATTTTTTATGTAATCATTTAAAGTGTGTTTATCAATAACAAATTTTGAAAATGGCCTTTGTAAACGCACCAAAGTAAACTATCCCACACGTGATATAACACGGATTTACAGAGCGAAATTCATTACTCGAACAGATTTCTACGATGTATATATCATGTAACGTAAAAATACAAATAAATATCATTTAAATTTCACCTCAAAGAAGACACAATCAAGTAACTTCCTACATTGTTTGTATAGATTACTTACACTTGTTGAAAGTAGAAATATGTACAAACAGTGTAAAAGAAGCGTAGTTTTCCACAATGCAGACTTCAAACTTTAGCATTACCGAAACTACTTTAGCACTGATCATTTATCTTTCATGTTTCTTTGATTAGTTTTAGCAGTTGATCCTGTGGCTTCATTATTTACACTGTAAATAAATATCTTCGTTCACTCTCCGCGAGTCTTTTTAACTGTTTCTCAAGAACTCAGAGATCCCGTGGCTGGCATGGGAAAATATAATTTCATTCTCAATTAAAATAAACTGCAAAGGAAGTACTTTCGTGAATACATTTTAAGTGTAGATTTATTTTGCACCGCAAAACTGAATCAAAATACAGTCTACTTACTTACTCCTAATCTCGATCCTTTCTTATTTACTCATTTCTCTTCCTTGAACGAAAAACATTTATACCTTACCTAATAGTTTTTTTTTTTTTTTTAGGCAAGGTATGGTTAAATAAAAACATCAAACACAACTTAACTCTATATTATTTCAAAACAGTTAATTATGTGTTGATGTCAAATATCGGCATAATTGATCTTGTATAAATCTACCGCTTCATAAACTAGAATATTAAAGTGTGGAGTGTCTGTATGGTGTAATGATTTTCATGAAAAAGGTATTTAAAATGTATTTAAATGTAATGTCGGTAGAGCTTTATCATCGAGCTGACTTGATCGAAACTTTGAACTATCACCTCCACAACATTTGAATGTTGGTGTTTAAATATTATTGCATTTTTAAAAGACATTTTTTTTTTCCTTTACTAGTTTCATTTAAAGCGGTTAACAAATCAAGTAGCAAACAGCGATTGTTTCTCGAAGTGATCCTTCAAGTTTAGCAACATTGTGTTATATAAGCTGTTTAAGTTGTGTATCTCTGAATGGTTCTAATATTAAACAATTGTCCATAAAAGAGGATGTTAATTTTTTTTAGCGTTTCTACTTACCATTTTTACATGAATTTTCAAGATACTAAAACTGTACCACCACAGGAATGTCCTGTACAAACCGCAAAGGATTTTTATCGAAACCGTTGCATCCATTTGAAAGTTATGAGCAAACAAAAAACAACATACAAACGGACCGAAATAAGAAACTTCTCTTTTTTTATATATATAAAAAAAAATTGGTTACAAGTTTTTCTTCAAAAGGTTACATCAGGAGCAAAATAGCCTAAGTCTCAAATAAGAATATCGAGATAAGTACTTACTTACAACTTTAAATACATTTATTCCTGCATTCTGCTACTCACAGTACTTACCTGCAAAGAAAAAAGAACATCACACATTAGTTCTAAGTCTAATCACATCTAATTATTACTCTCTCTTCATAATAAAATTAATGTTTTGTTTGTTTACACTTAACTCAGAAGTGATTTTGCTGCCTGGAGGAAGAACTGTGACCAGGAGTTCTCTGCGGAAGGTGAACCAATGCCGGATTTTTATTTCCTTTTATCGAACATACAGAAGTACAAAATTCAATTTTGCTTCGCTAAGAGTTGAGAAATTTAATTATGATGTTTGACTTTCCTCAATGCAATGAGTTTTTTTGTTCCTAGCTTCAGGAAGAAAGGAACGTTTCTAGTCTCACCGGTACATCATACGTGTGCAAAACATGTTTGAGTTTCTTTATTTGTGGTCATTCCAACTTCAGTATTTCGGTGTTTGCTGACCATAATCAACCATGATATTCATAATTTAAACATATTTCATAGCTATTTAATTTTCGTCATATCCGAAATGCCAGTGCTTAATAACAATGGTCCATCGTGACGTAGGCCCCGAAACAAATTCAGAATTACATTTACTATATTCTACATTGGGTCTAAAAGAAAACAGTTGGAAATACAATAAATTTGGTCATTATTTTTAAATATTCAACAGAGTGCAGACAATTATTAAATTTCTTGTTACTAATACAACCCACAGAAAAGTTAATATATGAAAATGGATGTTTGATTTGTTTAGAAACAAAGATAAAGAGTTAGAGGATAAAGTCACGTCTTAGCTCTGGTTGAACGAAGACCAAAACTTTGGACCGAATTCACAGTTATCTTACGTTTAAATATGCTCTCTTGAGGCAAAGACGACTAGGATCTCAACACACAAAATTAACGCACGATCAGTTGCCAAAAAACATAGTAAGAACACTCGTAATTTCTTCTTCAAAGATTTAGGTGTATTCGCCAAACGCACTACGACGCTTTTTGATCGTAGAAATTGCCTTAACTCGTAAGGGAACACTGTACCACCCGTAAATGATTATAACGCTCTGTGATTCGGAAGTGTGAACGCAGAAAACAAGAAAAAGAAAATATATACACGACCTTTCTTGATAATATTATTGACGTATACTTTGGCTCAAAACACTTCAATAAGTCTAACGTGAAAAATATGCTTGAAATACCAGTAATGACTCCAATGATTAACGTCTACAGTTCTCATATGTAATGTTAAGTGTTTTGATTACATGAAAAATATATGCACGAAACATATCGTCTTTTCTCAATCTTTGATTGACTGAAGCTTAACATGACGTCACGTACAGTCGCTGTTATAGCGTCGGACTGGAAATGTCTCCCAAATTTGTATCGTAACTCCTTTTTCTCTTAAGGTTGCCGTAAGTTTCATTTATCTGCAGAGGCGTAACTAACTGGCTCTGCGCCCCCTGCAACTTTCAGTTTGTGTGCCCTTTATTATTATTAAGTCACGATATCTGCACCCTCAACGCTCGTGCAATCCTCCTGCACTGCGGAGGTGGTTTTTACGCCCGTGTTCATCTGACTTTCGTGAATTCAAATATATATAACAAACTTAGAGGAGTCGTAGAATTTGCCTTAAATTTCTCACTTACGAAAGCTGTTGTGAATCATTTCCCTTGACTATATTTCAGCATCTACAGGTCACAACTTTTTGTCTCCTTTTTGTAAACTCTGTTTCAGAATCACAAATGTACAACAAATACTTTAGACGTTCTGGCATATCACAAATAGTACCGATATCTTGCTGTGAAGTAAGTTATGGTAGGAAGCTTCATATACATTCATTAACGTCTCATTGCAAGGTTCAACCATCTCAGTCTTTTCCAGGAGAACATGATGAAAACCAATAACGCGATTCATTTTATTTCAGGTTCACACAATAGTTTGAAAACTTCCAGCAAACTGATGAAACAACACTTAATTACTGACATATGACACTAAATCTCACACCTTTATAACGTAACAGAATCCTCGTCGTAAACCACAGTCTTATTCATGAACTCAACTCGGGTTCTTTTCCAATGACCAACTACGAACTCACCAGAAATGCTACCGTGCCAAATGCTTGGAACCTGCCAGCGCTTGTGATGGCTTGTTTTTATGTAAGATTGTCAGAACTGGGTTGGCAGTTAAATTACCAATGCGTACCAAAGAGAGAGAGAGAGAGAGAGAGAGAGAGAAAAGAGTGTGTGACTCGCGTTTTTGACAAGTTGCCTAGTAGAAACAACTTGACAGCTGCGTGGGAGAGCTTGGCTTATGTAATAATGGATTACAGAAAGAAATAAACATTTGCTGGAATTTATGAGAAGGAAGTAGCACCTGAAGCAGAGATGCACCTATCTAATAATTTAGGAGCCCAAGGAGGGATCCGAAGATTTTGAGGCACGGCTTGAGTCAATGTAGAATACGAGATTTATATAAAATCGTATAAAAATGTATGTGTCCTTAATCTTATAATAATACCACATTGAAATAAATAACACTAGTTAATAAGGTTTTTGTAACATGAGAGAAAACACCTGATCTTATAGGAACTTTTTGCGCTGAATTCGAATATGCATTCAGTTTTTCTTCATCACGTACAGTTTTCCCGTGACCGAGGGATTTTGAGGAAATTCTCTCAAAAATTTCCCTTTTACACATATTTTTACCCCTAGCTCTTGTCCCCTTACGTATAATAACACAGAAATTATACCAATGTAAACATTGATTGATAATAAACCCTCCAAGTTTCATAACAATCGCATTATTCTTTCTAGAGAAATAAATATATTTATATGTATACTGTGTGTACTGTTTATTGCAGCACATAATATTGCTTTCAGATCTCTTGAATTTAGGGAAAAAAAAACTATTTGCTTTATTACCACAAACAGACATAAAATAGAATACAACACAATTTACATGTATGACAATTTACAATAATACAAATGTACAAAAATGTCATGAATAAGCCATTGAAACTACCAGAATGTATGAAACTTCCCTTGAGTTACACAAATATACACTACTTCCTTCTTTTGTAAGGAGTGTTGCATTCTCTAACAAGACCCCAACAATAATTGCCCATCATTGAAGGATCCCATCGTCCCTGGTACCTTTTCTCTATTGCCATTATGTCTTGGTGGAATCTTTCCCCCTGTTCGTCGCTGACAGCACCTAGGTTAGCAGGAAAGAAGCTAAGGTGGGAGTGTAAAAACTGGAGTTTTAAAGATATCTTACAACCCAACTCTTTGTATTTCTGTATCATGTCTTCTACGATTTCACTGTAATTCTCCACTTTGTTATTGCCCAAAAAGTTGCGCACAATACACTTAAATGCTGTCCAGACAGCTAGCTCGGCACTATTTAACTTGCTGTCAAAGTTATCATCAAGCATTTGTTTCCAAATCCAACAAACACTCCCGCTGAAATCTTAGCAACACTCAGGTTAGGAAACTCATCTCGCAATACTTGAAACCTTCACCAGTTGTATCCATGGCTTTGATAAAGTTCTTCATAAATCCTAACTTTATATGAAGCGGTAGCAGTATTATCTTATTAGGATCTACCAAAGGAGCATATTTGACGTTGCATTTTCCAGGTACGTAATTCACTCTAGGTTCCCAGTTCTTCACTTCATAATGCTTGTCAACAGCTCGGCTATCCCATAAACATAAAAACATTGGTACTTCGTAGTCCTAATAAAATACCAACTACCTTGAGATCACAACATATTTGCCAATGGTCCTTGTAATTTATGAGATTTAGCAAAGTTGACATTGTGTCATAGGGTTCCTTAATCGTCACTGAGTGCGCAAGTGGTATAGAAGGTTTTTGATTTTCAGTATGTAAAAGGACAGCTTTAAGGTAAATCTTTGAAGCATCGATAAATAACCTCCACTCTTCTGGAACGTAAGGAATTCAAAGCTAATCCATCAAGCCATTAATATCCGTACTAATACACACATTAAATAAAGCAAATCGTTTTTCCCAAATTCAAGAGATCTGGAAGCAACGTTATGTGGTGCAATAAACAGTACACACAGTATACATATAAATATATTTATTTCTCTAGAAAGAATAATGCGATTGTTATGAAACTTGGAGGGTTTATTATGTATCAATCAATGTTTACATTGGTATAATTTCTGTGTTATTATACGTAAGGGGACAAGAGCTAGGGGTAAAAATATGTCAAAAAGGGAAATTTTTGAGGGAATTTCCCCAAAATCCCTCTGTCACGGGAAAACTGTAATTGATGGAGAAAAACTGAATGCATATTCGAATTCAGCGCAAAAAGTTCCTATAAGATCAGGTGTTTTCTCTCATGTTACAGACAAAAAGTTTAAATTTGTTGACTAGTGTAATGAGGGTGAGGGTCGAAGTGAGTTAGACAAGGTAAGAGAACGCTTGCACCTAGTGGGGGCGATTGGCTCAATATTAAATAATCAACAATATGAGTCAATAAAAAGATAATGCAACGCTAATTTCGAAGTTAAAAAAGTAAGGCAAAGGTGTTCCCGTCACTTCGAGCTCTGGTGGGAGAGATTTGGACCCCTTAGTCGTAATGGATTTTCTACACCATTGCAAGAACGTTGTAGTTTACCTTTGTCAGGTTCTATTTATATTGAGCAACAGTTGTGTTGATTTTATTATATCTCAGTGTTTGTTCAAGAAAGAACTATTTTCTGAACAGAGTGAAAGAATTTGATATAAAACAATACGACCTTGTTTATGGAAGGGAAAAAAAGGATTCTAATAATAATAATAAGTTGTTAAAATAATAATAAGAGATAGAATTAATGTTACAAGACCAAAGAATCTAAAATATTGAGAATCATCGTTAATTAATGTTTGAAGAAACAATATTAATTTCATTTAATAGTGCAAATATGTTTTATATTACAATAATTTAATGCATATGTTAACCAAATTTAAATGAGTGTTAGGATAAACAAAAGACTGCTAACCACCAATAGCTATTTAGAATAATTTTATTAACTAGCTTTGAGTTATACATATTCCTTTGTGAAACGTACCATAATAGTAAATTTAAATTCAAGAACACGGTAATATTTCAAGGTAGGGAGGGCACTCTCCAGATTGTATATAGCCCTAAAATGTACTTACAACTGTGATATGTTATTGCAACATTAAGCTTTTATGATTACTCAGATTAAGATATTTTAAGCTAAGTAATTATCAAAATTATAATTATTAGTTTCCTCAAATTTCCTACAATGAACAAAAAAACTACGTAAAATAATAGCGAAACTAGGATTGACAGTTAAAAGGTTGTAACAATAAGCTCTATAGTTTATTGGAATCCTAGAGATTTAATGGTATTCCAAACGTACTGGATATCATAAGTAGCGCGTATTACCACGGAAATGTGAACTACGTGTTTTCTTCCACTGTTTCAGAACGTTACGATTAACACTTTTCGAGTTTCTATACAGTCGATAAAGTTAATGAAACATCTTTATGTTATATATTTGATGTGTCTTTTCAATTTTTAAGCGGAAAAGAACTTCAGAATCTGACATAAATCTGAACAGAAAATTTCATTTTAACCTCACAATTCTGAAATTTAATATTTTGTAACTTTTCCTTCAATCTTTCCAGAACGACTTCACATCATTTTGTTTTCTCTTCTGTCTTGTACAAGTGGAAAGAGGAATGATAAGTAGTGAATTAGCTTTCTGTAAGTGTTTGACAGATTCTTTTTGTCATAAAGCACAAAGACTGAATTCATTTGAATTTAATTTCGCTACTCAATTGTTCTTCTTTTCTTCACTGCTCTCAAACTTTCTATAGAAGCCTCTCTTGTCAATAGGCAGTCTGATGGTGTGTGAGTGGCTGGTTGTTCTTTATATGCCTTATCTTGAAAGATATGGGAATATTTAATTATCAGATTATCAGAAAACGGAAATGAGAAATGGAAAGTCTTTATGCAATATAAATTCATTTTTATTAAAATATAAAATAGTGATAAAGAATTAAACAAGCTGGAATAGGTCTAAAGAGAGGCATAACGTGTATTATTAATTCCACATCTAAAGCCAGACGCGCATTGAGCAAGCACCAGCACAACGCGTTCTATAGCTTCTCTCTCTTCTCTGTGGACAACCTATGTACAAACACAGTTTCAACGTGTCTCATTGTAAATACTGAATATCCAGGCTCCATAGCCTGGTGATTGTGGATGTAGCTTTGGATCAGCAATCACGTTCGAGTCCTGCTGTCGACTATACTGACTGACGTTTTCCAGTATTTATCGCAATTTCACCATATGTACTGTAGTGAGAGCTAGTTTGTCGTTTAACTTTTGAAGAAGCTTTTCACAAGCGAAATGTCAAAGAACTAAAACTTTTGACTAAGTTAACTGAATGGACGGAGCAAGGATTACTTTCAAAATTTTCTTGTATTCACTCATTTATTTTACAGAATAAAGTGCCCTGGCACTACCGCGTCCTGCATTTTATGAAGTCCATTCATTCCTATAAATACACAAATATCGTAAACACACAACTTAAAAACAGTGCCCTAGCGCAGCCACGGCTGAAATGCACCCCTGCTTGTATTCAATTGATAAGCTGAAGCAAGCAAAACGCTCGCAAAGTGTGAATAAATTCAATCTTTCAACTAGCTATATTAACTATTCTTCCGCTATGCAAAACTAGTCCGATAATATTCGGTCGATTCCCAAGAACTAATTTATTACAGTCTTCTCGCTTTTAAAAAGATAATTCATCGAATAAAGACGATACACGCCGTTATCCAGAAATAATAGTTCTCTAACTGAATATAGGCTATAAAGAACATTATTGTAAAGAAACCAGTATTTCGTGAGAATCTAGTTAACAAGTATTCATGTTTTCTTTTGATATGTACAAGAAAAACTAGTAGTGCCAAGTATAGTTTGTAATTAGGATCCTATTCATGTCTTGCATGAAGCAAAAAAATATAAAAAAGATAGTTCTAAAGTCGTGACATTAATGTATATACAAAAAGCAAGCAAAACTTGCAACAAGCTGCGGCTTACTCATTAATCTATGAAAATAACTACGCTCGTATAATGCTGTTTCTTTAGAAATGTCTGTCAGCAGACATCTGTTCAACTGAAACCATTCCTAGGTATCTCTTTTACATGTAATTTGAGAACAACATGTTAGAAAGGACATTTGTTTCAGGGAAAGAAATTATTTAAAATTCATTCAGGACTTGTTTGGCTTAATTAGCCATGTTAAAAAGGAAATTGATATGTGATACTGAAATGAAAAGAAATATCTGTTCCGAAGAAACAGATGTATATGTCCCCAGAAACTAACTTCCATCCCTTCCTTTCATTAAAATAATAATAATAAAACATCCTAAAGTTTAAAACAATTTTCTTGCCATGAACAGCTTTGGGGGCAACTACCTCTTTATATAAATAATACTGTAGTTCATATGAAATGTCTGAGTCTGTGGATACACAACTGTATCACAAATTTGTGCAATTGAACCTCCAAATTGCAATTTCTGTAACAAATTAGCATCTGCGTACATCTCTCAAGGTGACTGGTTAGGAATCGTCACTGCGGAAATGGGGTTCGTGACCATCCCCACTGTTCTTTTACCAAGTACACTCCACCAGTTCTACTAGACAATTGTTGGAATAGTATCTGGAACACCCATGTTTTCTGGAAAAGCAACAACTCCTGGCAATTGCTTAACGCTTGTTCTCCCGCCCGCTGGGCTTACTGAGGGTCGGCATGCTTGAGACCAGTTTACCTTACGAGGGCTCCTCGCTCCAACCTCCCCAATTTTTAACATTTTTCAAAATATTTCAAAAACTAAGAGCACTATCAAAAATGTAAGTTCATAACGCACTAGAATTTACAAATTACTATGAAATACAATGGACAGCGATCTCGAAATCTTCTCGCTTGATAAGTGCTGAGACTTCAATTAAATAATGACGTCATAATCTTTGAAAACGTATCACTCATCAATGGACAAGATCTCGACATCGCTGTCCTTTGTATTCATAGTAATTTGTAAGTTCTAGTGCGCTATGAACTTACATTTTTGATAGTACTCTTAGTTTTTGAAATATTTTGAAAAATGTTTAAAATGGGGGTAGTAGTAATACTTCATTTTTGTTGCGCATGATCGCGACAATAATGATCCCGACGGTGGGGTGGGGTTAGGGGTGTTCCAAAAACCGGTTAACCGGTTTCGGTTCGGTTTGTAGTTTAAACCGAATCAGTCAGTTTGGACTTCAAACCGGTTAGGTTCGGTTCGGTTTGGGAAAGGTTAGGTTCGGTTTCGGTTAACCGTTTTAAACCGGTTCAAGTGGCAAACCGAAACCGCGGTTTACGTTTTCAGGAACCGTCCACCCCTAGGTGGGGGTTCGTCGCTGTAATACTCCGGCCACGTTGTTTGATCGTAAAAGATGACGTGTGTATGTATTGAGGTCACCTTAGGATCATGTTTGTACAAGATCGTGGGTTAAATTTGGCGTGGAAAAGACGGTTGGGAAGATGACGCTGGTGATGAAGTCATTGACCTGCGTTGTTTCCATATGTTGGATGTGACGTTGCCACATTGTAGAATGTTGACGTGGACTTTACCCAAGCGATGATGTACTATGATGTAAGGGTGGTGCGGTGAGGGGAGTAAGTCAGAACAGGATCCCTGACGTCACGAGGTCATTGATAGGATAAAGGATAGGACTTGATATTTCACGTCACGGCGTGGGTACAAGCGAAATCTTAATCATCGACGTCAGGTGATCAGTGACAGGGGATCAAGTCAGAACTAGATTCATAAAGTTTAGAATATATAGAGGGCAATGGCGGTGTATGCATCATTATAAAGAGAGTTTAGCTTCAGTCATGGCAGCGCAGCAGCAAGGTGTAGTACGTCGTGTTGACTTACCAGTAGAAAATGAGGAGGTTGTTGGTACACTGGACTTACTTGATAGCGATTATCAAGAAGAAGATACAGACCGTACAATATATAGTTTGTTAAGGTCTAAAATTAAGTCGGAAGCAGCTTCACCATCATTATTATCTTCTTATTTTTTTCGTTCGTAAAGTAGGAGGATGACGACGATGCTATTAGGGAGGTATATTTCTCACTAGTTCCAAAGAAAAAGCCGAACGAGGACGACGACCCTATTAGGGAGGTATATTCTTCACTAGCTGCAAAGAAAAGGACGAAGAAGCGTGTGTTGGAGGGTGCTGTAAAGAAGCGTTTATGTTTTGAAAATAGTGATGTAAAGCAGTCATCAATACTATCAAGAGCAGCAGCATCAGCAGCAAGACTAGCTCCACCACTAGTAGGTGGAACAGCAGAACAAGTAATGGTGATACCAACAGCAGCAGAACGAGTGAAATCAGCAGGAGGAACTTCAACTCGAGTAGTAGTGAAAAGTGCGGATGCAAAAACAAATAGGTAGATGAAAAGGGTATTTGTGTGGGATTTAACGAACATCATTTTGACTTACCCTGTATATGTGAAGCATGCCTTAATGAGGAAAATAATCAAACATCGCATGCGTGTTTAGGTTATCTTAAACCCACGATCCTGTCCAAACATGATCCTTAGCTCACCTCAATACACACATCATCTTGTTTTGCGGGAGCCAACGTCAAAGGTCACGTGGTGGGAGTTTTACTACACTGACCTCACGTTCCCTCCCGGTATTCCCAACCGTCTTTTCCCCCACCCGAATTTAACTCACGATCTTGTACAAACATGATTCTTAGGTGACCTCAATACACAATCATCTTCTTTTGCGACCAAAGAACGTGGCCGGAGTATTACTGCGACGATTCCCCCACCCTTGGGATCATCATGCGCAACCAAAATGCAGTATTAATACTGAGGTTGGAGCGAGAAGCCCTCTTACGATGCAAATACAGTCCACAAAACGTGTGGAAAAAGTGTCCAGACAGTAGAGGATTATTTTCTACACATCCGTGGAAAATTTCGAAATACGGAAACATCCCACGATGTTCATTCTACGTTCTCCTGCCAAGCGGTCATAGCTCAATTAGAAGGGTGTTGATTTCGCATTCAGCAGGTCCTGAGTTCGCTACGATCGGCCGACTATCCTAACTGAGGTTTTCCCAGGGGAAAATGCCGGGGTGGTAGTTTCAATTTAGACCCTGGACAACTCCTTCCCCTACCCTATCCCAGCCTGAGCCGTAGATGCCTAAAGGCCATAGACAAATTCAATATTGAGTACTGTATAGCAAAGAGTTAACCGTGACGACCTGCAACCATAAGACACTCTAAGGACCAGGAAAGTAAACTTTCAATATACACGGATGTTAATGCATATATGTATCATTAGTTAACAATCATCCAGCAAAATTATTTTGAATAGGTTTTCTTCTTCCTCCTCCTCTTCATCTTCTTAATTTCTTTCGTTCTTTGTCTCTCTCTCTCTCTCTCTCTTTCACACACACACACACACACACACACACATATATATATATATATATATATATATATATATATATATGCGCGCCTGTATATTCATATTTCAAACACGACGAGTGTTTAACGAATATAGAAGTCTCCGCATGAAACATTTTCAGAGATTTTGCACCACTATTCGTTCCCCGTGCGTCTGTTTCACTAGGTTTTGCCAACATTTTTTTTTTTTAAAAAGAAAAAGTGATGGAGAAATGTCACGGACAGGCGAATCAGAACAAACTAAACGAGAGAAGTGTACGTGACTTTTACTCTGGTCCTTCCACTACATTCTCAGTTATCCTCCTTCTACAACTCCTTTTTGGACAACGAATGAGGGAGGCAGAAGAAAGAAAGAAAGAAAAGAGTGGAAGTCGCTAACGATCCATTCTCAACTGAACTGGAGCCCCTGCGACTTGCTTGCGGTTCCATAAATGCAACCAGCTTCCTATTAACTTCAGTTGCGCGAACCTATTCACCAGCGGCCCTTCTTCCGTGGGGGTTAACACAAGAACCTCTTGTGTCATTCATTCGAGTGTGCTTCAGTCCTTTTCTTCTTCTTTATTTTATTCTCATTTTTTTGCCTGCTTCAAGAAATGTCAACTGCAGAGACTACTTGTAACACTAGTGATTTTGATTCTCCCTGAAGAATCTTACATATTCATTAACCAGGAATATTAAAATCTTCTTGTCTCTACTCACTTAAGAAATGGTCTCTGTAGAAATCGGTACACTTAAGGACGTCGACTGACAAAGCAGTGGCGTCTCGTGGGCTTGAAAGTTAGTAGTTCACAACCAGTGATTCTGCCAGACCCCCTTTTCGGGGGTGTCAGCCCCAAATTATCGAGCGTATCCCAAATATGATTTTTTACGGTAAAAAATAATAGAAACCGTGCAAAATTCCAGTTACACCCCCCAATTTTTATTTAAAACCCCCAAAACTGAAAGTCCTGGCAGAATCTCTGCTCCAAAGAGCAACAAAGAAAGTACGAGAACAAGAAACACATCGTTCGATAGCCTGAAACCATTTCTTAATGTGTTAAGTCGAAAATAGAACTATAGATCTCCATAACTTACTTACACTATATACTGAGTTAAGAAAAAAAAGGAACGCCACACAAAAATAAGTAGTATGACTGGTAAGGAATCATCTCGCTTTTTGATGTACCGTATGCAGGTTCGAAAGCATCGACGGTGCAGCGATGAATGTATCTCAGAGCAGTTTTCCACGAGAGTATACAATTGAAAATTGTCTTTCACAGTAAATACATACACAAAATAATAATAATAATAAGAAGAAGAAGAAATTAAATATATCCTTCTTACCTTTATTTGTATATGAAGTCCATTCTTCTGTTTGCCTGGGCAGCAAACTTATATATAACTCTTTGGTTGAAGTCCTGCATTTTCCTGCAACTGCTTTTCAATGGATAGTATTGCCAGGGCGCTGAGACGATCTTGTGTCATCGTATTTCTTAGAAAAGTCTTAATACGCATTCTGCTTCTGAAGTGGACATCAAAATTGTTACCATGATTTTGAGAAGTTTCGTAGAACCTGTTCGAGTCCACTGGGAATCCCCTTCAAACAACAGGCAGGGAAAACAAAACAATGCCATTTTTACGTCACATTCTGTAAGCCACTTGTGCTTTTTGTACCAATCACTATTAAAAGTGCGACAATATGTACGAGCTTTACCTTTCACTTCCTGATTTCGAGTTAGGTTCGGCTAATGAGGACCCAAAGTTTTAATTTCGAGTATTCAGATTCTGTCAACTTATTAAAAGACACCGATTGCAATCTATGAACCGAATTCATATTGATGGCAGTAACGCACTACGCACCAACACACTAAACACACTGAAAGAATACTCCTATACTTCAACACAGCTTCACAACACACTTCATTCAAATATGTGTTCAATATGTGTTCAATACCTCACTAAAGTAGGCAATGTTTTCTCTCTTCCTTATAAGGTATCTGAGGACTGTGATTGTTGAACAGAAATTATATTAATCAACTTCTTGTAGCACACAAAATTACGATATATCTCACAAAATAAAAGAAACTCACAATATCACTCTTCAGATTTCGTATTTTGGAGCTTTTAAGTATGAGGGGGTTAGGAGTAGCCTCTTTGCCCTAATTGCTTCCTTAAAGATTGAGAGTTTGTTATGCAATGGAATGTGTTGAAAAATACATGTTTTATAAAATGCCTCCTTTTCTCTTAATAAATCTTTAATGACGAAACGAACAAATCAGTTCCGAAAATACCTTCAATCTCTCGCACGACACACTAAAAAAAAAAGGTTGTTTATTGTTTACGCAATGTTGCAAACTGCTTGATACTGTTCATTAGCTCTTCGTTTATTACTGATATTGGAACTCAAACAATTTTGTGTAAATAGAGATGCAACATTATGTTATTTAAGCGTTTAATATATTCGTCCATAAACGATTTATTGTGTATTTTGCGATTTTGGTATGTAATGAACGTTTATCGTTGCTTCTGCCGGAAGATTTGATTACATTTTAAACACGAGAACGGGTGGAAAAGTCAAGGAGAGTTAGCAACAGTGCTCAGCCCTGTTCTTCTGCTATCTTCGTTCACTCTAGGGTTGTGCACGCCGAGGTCCCATATACACAATGTTATAAGTTAGGCCTAACGCCAGTTAAGCGCATATGGGGCAACGCGTTCACAAACGAAATGTGAACTGGAAACAAATTGGAGAGTAATAACAACTTGATAAACGAACTGTATACCTATGCCTCAGTGTAACAATTTAAAATGTGGTGTGTTTTTAAATCTTTCGATAACAAACACAATCTGAAACGAAAATAATAATACACCCTCCATTCCAAAAGAAACCGAACGTTTTAAAAAAACAAAAAAACAATGTACATTTTGGAACAAATCATTTTTATTAATCAATGTATTCCCCTTCTGCATCGATACACATATTTGCACGCTCCAACAAGTTGTCAAACGACTTCTCCATGTCCTTTATTGGAATGGTCTTTAGGACGGCGGTCGTCGCCTTCTCAATGGCTTCAATCGATGCGTGCCACTTTCCTTTCATCGCCAAATGCAGTTTCGGGAACAGATAGAAATCGCACGGAGCGAGATCTGGTGAATAGGGCGGATGATGCAAACGAATAATGTGATTTTTGACCAAAAATTCAGTTACAAGTCGCGAACGATGTGATGGTGCATTATCGTCCAAAAGAGTCCA
>JAGDQP010034970.1:0-19823 GCA_022664845.1 Lepisma saccharinum | reverse complement strand
AGATAGATGTTAATATATGTGTGATCCAAAATTGAGTAGTTATTACCTCCACTTTGAACATGTTATAGCATACTACTTATGTAATATGGATTATAGATTTTACTCTGCAGGAGCTAGTTTCCGACTATTACTATCAATCTACTTTAATACATGTCTTCATTTGGATAACCAATCGAGTGACCTCACGGATTTTCTTTAGTAATAAAAAATATCTACGTTTGTTTTAAAGACTATCGGAAAAATACCCATGTACACAATGGTTTCTGCTTTCGTGCTGAGAAAGAAACCGCCAGATGTGATAAAAAAGAGTACAAATTGCCATACGATCTTTCGAATAAGCATAACAAGCATTTCACAGCATTTTAAATCTCCATCGCAATAAACATCTGGTATTTAGACTGATGAAAGTGAAGGTTGGCACAGGTATCTGAGGATGGAAAAACGTACAGCGAGCAGTGCAGCTGGAAGTGCAGCAAAAAGGGTGCTTCCCTAGATGCGATGTAAGCTATGGCGTATTGTTATTTTTGTGTACTATGTACCGCGAGCTACGGGAATTGAATTCTGTAAATTCTAGTGGTTAAAATGCTTGAAAAACTAAAAGAAGAGGGAATGAGGAATTAAATTGCTAAACAAATTAAATGTATTTGCGATTTAATGTATATTATGTAGTAATAAAAAGTTAACGCAAAGGAAAATCCTCCATGTACTAGAATAAAAGAAAAAAAAAACAAGTGCTACTACACAGGAGGAATAAAGTACTTCACAGCATTCAAATTCAAGAAAGTCTCTTGTCCTCCTAGATTTTGAACAAAAATGTGAGGAAATCAATTATTGGATTCGGCCAGGTGCACTGAAGAACAAAAGGAAAAATCTTTGCAAATAGTATGCATAGTGCAGAAAATATCAGAAAAAGCATAAGCAGATCCTCGGAGGCCCTGTATTTATTTAAAGGAATTAACTGAATTTATTCAGGTTTTGATAGGAATTTTTACTTGAAGCCCTGTATTGGCTTCACTTGATTACATATTTTTAACATAACAATTTTTTATGTATAGGAATCAAAAATAATGTTTGCCTTTACTGTATATTTATTACTAGTGATAGATGACACAAGGAACTCAAGCTATGGATTCTATTCTTCCTTTCAGATGTAGTATTATTTGCTAGTTTTTCAGCATGCTCGTTTTAGTGTACTCATAATATAGAATTTTATAGTGTATTGTAAAATTTTGGACACACCTGTGACAACTTAAACTACAGATATAAAATTGACCTTGCTTCATGGTTTTGTTTGCCATTGATGTAAGATTTGCTTGAACATCATAGATTTGAAAACTGTAATTATTCCTAATGCCTTTTTGCTAGTCAAACGTCTGAAGATTTTATGATGATCTCATTTCTAATATCAACTATTTCGAAGATGGTGTCTCTATGGACGTATTTGATTAGTTGTTGGAGCAAACGAGTAGAATTTTGGAACGTTGGATCAAAATTGGTCAGTAGACAACTTCATGTTGTAGCAGGTTGGCTTCGTCATCTATGTTTATTGGTATGTCTTAGAGATACTAGTTTTGATTCAGCCGAGGATGATGTTTGGCGTTCAACTATTGGTGAAAAATCGTGCCTTCTGTTAGGTGTTGAAATTGTGAGTGAAGTGATTCTGCTTCTGAATTATATATGATAGAGTATGGCTGACAAAAACGATCAGAATATTACAAGAGACAAGCACGCCACAGTAGTATGTGGTGATGATGTCAGAATGATCAGGGTGAAGTAACTGTTGTGAGGTGCCCCCGTTTTAATAGGGGACAGGATGCATGCACTGTGTACGTCAATTGACTTTCGAAGTGGGAGCTATCTACGAGATATGCTTGGCTCCCGCAAAGGGGCAGCTCCAGCCCAGAGATTGCACAGGAAGGTGTACAAAATGATCCGGCTTTACTACTCAAGAACAGCTTTTACATGATTGACCACGTAAATATGATGTATACTGAATAATACAGATTGATACTAGTCACAGTAAGGTATAGAAACAACTGTAGAAGATGTACGAACTAGAGATTTATGGTGTCACCTTAGTTGCTATAAATGTTCAAACAACGGATATCAGTAAGCACACAAAATGAAATAAATTGTTGATATAGTCCGTAATGCATGCAAATGACTTTTAGTAAATGGTAAGTGATGCAGCATCATATATTGAGTATAAAATAACCTCAAGTAAATAATATTCTAATTACAAATAAACATAAAAGTAACATGTATGTATAAGTAGTAAAACAAACTAACTTGTTCGTTATAAATTTGTCCGATAGCTATGTCAAATAATATAAACACAATTATTATTTCTTTCTTTGGGATTTCCAAGGCCCTGAATTCATTAAAGTGGTTACTAAATATTACCAAGATTTAGTGGTATATGGGTAATAAAAAACGATCTAAAATTTCAGAAGTACGCATAAAAGAATGTTAAATGAATACACAACTAACAGGACTTATCGGATAAATATTCTGGATTAGTTTCCAAATACACATGTTACAGAACAGCATGAAACATAGATCCGTAAGACTAACATACGAAAAATCAACTCTACAAAATAAGGCAAGCCGTTGGACAGCCACATGATGTGATGTAAATAACTACAGCAAAGAACATTTAATGTTTTTTCTGCGGCTGTCCTCGAGTAAAATTATAAAAGGGAGATGCAAGAAAATTGCATGTAAAGAGGATATTAGTCGTCAAAGCTTTTGAATTTGGCATAGATAACATGTATTTTAATACAAGTCTTAACTTCTTACATTGCTTTTAAAAGTATAATTGAATGGTTACCTCCATAACGCCATATGATGCAAAGAGTCGGTTACAAAAAACAGATCTTGAGCAATCAATACAAAACTTCAAAAGGAGTGAGGCGTTGTATTTCTATGTGTACTTATATTCAGAGTTATTTTAGCGAAGTGATATTTTTTACATTGCCAATTATGGTAACCCTTACTAAAAATATTGGAACGTTGACCATTTTATACTTCTGTTTTTTATGCGCAATCATTAGCTCAGATTTAGCACTCTCTAAGGTTCCATTACGGATTATTATTATCACAGTAGTTTAAAGAAAGCAGTTCAGCTTAAGCTAAGGGGCATGCTTTTAATTTCAACTCGTGCTTGATGAAGACTAAAGTAATCACAAAGCATGCTCGTATTCCAAAATTATTTTCCTTCGTCACACCAGACCAATGCTGGGATGGCATCTGGCAGACACCTTCCAGAATCCTTTCCCATAGTCTATACCTGCCTGAGCCTTAGATGACTTAAAAACATTCAATTAAATTCAAAATTAAATTCTAAAAATCAACTTAGATGTACTAACTAATCGTATACGAATGGTTATATGTTTAAATATTTTATGCACTCTATTGGTTTTTCTGGGTACCCTTTGTAATTTAACTTCATAAATGATCATTCAGATGTAGAGATAAATTTTGAAGACCTTAGAGCAAACAAGGTGTAGCTGTGAAAGAGCAAATTTGGAGCCATCTCATATTCAACGGACTCGATGAAAGGGGACATAAATATGCCCCTCATAACACTATAAAATCATCGGAGCTGCCTAGTTATTGTTGGCACCTCCTTTTGTTAATATATTATTGCATCACGGTTTTGAACTAAATTATTATATTTCGAGGAAAATCTATCCATGCATCTGTGTGTCAATAGTTGTAAAAATTAAAATCTCTATTTTTTTCAGGCTAAACGGACAAGAGCTCTTTTGCACAAAATAGCCAGGCCGTCAGCAGGTGAAGAAACAAATAAAGACGTAAGTGTAGCAATTACCATAAAGCAAGTAAAAGAAATTTATGTGTAAAATTTCGTTTGAATTATTTAGAAAACTTCAACTCAAATAAGCTTTTTGGTAAAAACCAGAATACCGATGAACTTAAATCACTTTTGTGAAGGAATAGATGTCATAATCAATCACGCTCTCACTGTACTCAGTTCGTAGAATCACTCATGTTTGAATGTTTACTGTACACATTAATACGCACGTTATCGCTACACACGGAATATACAGAGTTCTATGTACATAAGGGCGGACGCTAGGTATATGAACTATTCCAAATAAATTAACAATGGCTAACATTTCCTACATTATGATAAATCATTGAAATCCAGGCAGTATTAAGCACACGCGTGTATACTCAAGCCATATGAAACTCCTACATCGAAACTCTCACGCTCTGTAATTTATATAATTTGCGTATGAGTGGATGATTAATAGTGTCTTTGCGCAAACATTTCTGCAGTTTATGTTGGAGATTGTAAATAATTACAATTGCATAAATATCATATCGAAAAGTATTTTCATCGGACAAACTCTTATACCATCTATTTAATATTGCTTAGTCCTCAGAAAGTTTATTAGACTATTTCTCTGCAGACGAATATGTGGTTACGATATTAAAAAAAATATCTCCTAATAATCATAAGTGCAAATTCTTTAGTGGTAATACTTCATATTTTGGAGTAAGTGTAAATAGATTAGTATGTGCGTGATTGGGTTTAGAAGTACAAGATACGCTTTGCCAGTTGGTGAACATTATTCACAAATCCCTACACACCAAAGAACAAAAATAAATCGCCCATAATAATTAGTCTTATTAAGCAGGCAAGGTAATCTTGAAGTTTCGTGTCTCTCAATACACGAAAATTGTCCGTGAAATGGCACTTGTTTGCCTGGCGTTTTAAGATACTAAGGACAAGGTTTAAAGGGTATTGTTTTCTTGACTTACCTTTAAATTTTATTATATCTATTCTGCGATAACATACAGAAAGTTGTTTTAATAACCAAAATATAAATTCCAGTTACTAAATGGTATCAATCACACTTCTTTTTTTCACAATTACACATCGAACTCTAATTAATATTTTTATCCTCATGGATTGACATTATTTCTAGTACATTATTATAAAGTTTCAAACGAAACTTTTCTATACTAAAAGGTTATAATTTTAAAACTTCCTACTGACGCTATACTGCATATAACAAAAGTAAATTCATAAAGTCAGTTTTATTAAATTTGGAATTGAATTTCATTTGTAAGACCTTTAGCCAACTCTGGTTAAGGCCGGATGGATGATGATGGAATGAAGAAAGTGGGAGAAACGGGAGAACCCCGAGAAAACCCACGCACATAGTGTTTGCTACCACAAAGCCCACATGGCATGAGCAGGGATCGACCCATCTACCAATTAAGCAAACGCGGCCCTCAATTTTGTTAAAGTTTAACATGCAACACCCAATAATCAATCTAGTACAATATGAAGAAAATATCGTAATGGGACAGCAAGTAGGTCAATAAGTGAGTGTGACATAAACACAAGAAAGTGTTTATGTCAACACTAACAGAAGACAACAACAAACCTCTGGCGGTGGAAGAAAGAAACATTAGGTCACACCTCCAGAGGAAGAAGAAGAAGGCCTTATAAAAAGGACCGATAAACAGAATCGGCATCACAATCAAGTGGTCACTTCTCCCTTCTAAATCCTGAGAACCGGTACGGGGTCTACACCTAGCAGTAAACTACCATAATACCTGAGACCTGGTACGGGGTCTATCAAGGATAGAACACATTAGGAGAAGTGACTTACTTAGTAAAAATAGCGACAAAAGAACTCAAGTCCGAGACAACTAGTTATACTTACAATTCGGACTTGTGGATACTCATATTGTGTAACTTGTATTATATTACTTATTGTGGAAACTTTATATCTATATTGGAAACTTTGTAATAAAAGGTGTCGGCTAAACACGAACCTAGTATCATTTATTAACATTGAGTACAACACGATCCTGCTCTACCTACTATATTATATGACCCAATAAAAGGATCATAACGATATGGAGTAAGACTTAATCCTGTTGTTCTGTTCACATTTGCTACACGTTTGTGTTGTTCGAGACATTATAACCCGAAAATATTTAATTCGTAGGTTAGATTTTTATACTAAAATAAGTGACAAAATATGTTAAATATATATTAATGTCCTTGTTAAGATACGATAAAATTAATTCTATGGGCGGAGACAGTACTATGGCTTAGGCCTATCTCAAAATTCCCTTGTTGTTAATTTTACTGAAATATTTATTGTATTTTCAATTTTTTTAATATTTCGCAGTGACATATTTTCATGCAGGAGATTGTATTTTGTACATTCTGGAGATACTTTTATAAAGTTTCGAGATAAGGTGGATGATCGAGATTTCACTGCATTCTCAATATCTTTAGAATTAGTTAATTTCGGATTATATTTGATCAACAGTGGATCGTTCCATTAATCCAAAACTTTTCTTCAAGCTACTGTCTTCAGTGTTCATTTTAGTGTCAGAAGGTTTCAGGACCATTTTGTTGGCAAATAATTCTACGATTTGCCATTGTCCACTTATCAGTATAACAATACTACAGTCATGACTGATACTAGTAGGTGCAGTTGATGTTGGATGTACATAAGATAAATAAATTGTACTGTTATAACAGAGAAATTGGCTATCCTGGAGTACCACGTCGTAATTTCGTTCTAAAATATAATCTTAGATACCAGAGAGAGATTCTTTGAAATGATTAGGAATCCGCAACAGATAATAACAAAAAAGGAATCCGGAAATCCAAACGTTTAGTATTCAAGAAGTAACTAAGTACTGTTCTCAGGGATTGCCCAAAAATGTTGAGTGGTGGGGGGGAGGGCGTGTAAATTGGAGTTTTGAACTGTTCCTATCGATTTTTGACCGATACATTTTTAAGTTGGGAGAATGATATCGAGAATTTGGGTGTGACACCACCACAGTAGGAGTCTGGTGGAATCACTGACTGCTCTCTATCCATTGGACACAAGATGTACAGATGCTTATCAGAATAATGGAAACACCTGTAGTTGGCAACACGTCAGATGTATGGGTTGGCAGTGGTGTCGTGCCGACCGCAGCGCAGGACTGCTGGTGGTGGTGTGTTAGGTCGGTCTCCATACTACGTCAGGCGTCGTGGAACAGGAGTGTGCAGTGGCTGCAGCAGACGGAGGTAGTGTAAAATGGGAGACCTCTCAGAGTTTCAAAGAGGGCAAATTGTTGGTGCGCGGTTATGTGGAGTGAGTGTGACGGCAGTGGCTAGTGTGTTAGGTGTGTCGCCAGGGACAGTGTCGAAGGTGATGACGGCCTACACAACACACGGGAAGACCACATCGGGGAAGCGGAACAGTGGGCGGAAGAAAAGCATCAGTGACAGGGCACGCCGGGTATTAAAGCGCATTGTCACGCGGAACCGTCGTGCCACTGCGGCGCAAGTGACGGAGGAACTCAATCAGCACCTCCCCCAACCTGTTTCGACAATCACAGTCCGCCGCGAATTACATGACATGAACTTACGGGGTCGTGTTGCACGGGCCAAACCTCTCATCAGGGACCAGAACGCTTTAGCACGCCGCAAATGGTGCCGCGACCATGCAACTTGGACCGTTGACGACTGGAAACGTGTGATATGGTCGGATGAGTCACCATTCACCCTATTCCAAACCACGGGCCGTGTTTATGTGTGGAGAACGCCCAAAGAAGCGTATGATCTGCAGTGTCTCCGCCCAACTGTGAAACATGGCGGCGGCACGGTGATGCTGTGGGCCGCAATATCATGGTTTTCATTGGGTCCTGTGGTCACACTTCGCGGACGCATCACTGCCAACGATTATGTCGCAATTTTAGGAGACCACTTGCATCCTATGGTCCGGATGTTGTTCCCGGACAATGACGCCATATTCCAGGATGATAATGCACCCATTCACACAGCTGGAGTTGTTGCAGCGTGGTTTGAGGAACATCGGGATGAAGTTCAACACCTCCCCTGGCCCGCCCAATCCCCAGAGCTCAACATAATTGAACATCTGTGGTCCATTTTGGAAACAAGACTCCGGCGACGATTTCCACCTCCATCCTCTCTCACAGAACTGGCCGATGCCCTGCACGAGGAATGGTGTAATATTCCACTTGCTACCATTCACGACCTCTATGCCTCCATCCCACGTCGCATCAAGGCTGTTCTGAAGGCGAAAGGTGGCCCGACACCATATTAATCTGGTAAGTTGCACTTTCGTTCAGGTGTTTCCATTATTCTGATAAGCATCTGTACATACAGATTATTTGGAGTCGAATAAATAGGAATTATTTATCTCTGGGTCTCTCTTCTCCCCCAAGCCTGACCCCACTCTCACTCACACGCCCCCATTTTCTCTTTCAAACACACTACACCTACACCAACACATATCAAGATAGATCAAAGGACGTTATCCTTCACACCCACAACCAATTATAAAATGACGAACAGAGGGAGAGAATGATTTACAAGAACAAATAAGACAATCGGGTCATATTAACGTGAAAAGTATATGCGTAATAGGGAACAATAACGGACAAAATATTAAAAATATTAAAACGAAATTTTAACTGAACATAGATAACGTATTTAAAAGTAAAGTCACCGAACAGCATCCCACAGAAGAATCAAGTAAAAATGTTATAACAAAATAAAATTCGTTTCGGGTCAAATAGACCTGAACAGTAGCATGGTTAATTTTCAATTTGTGTGAAAAGATGTATTTCAAAATAATTTTAAATTAAAATAACTTTTTTTTTGTTGATGCAATGTAGTTATTCTGACCAATATTTCTGTGTAGTCAAAATATCACACTTGACGAATTCCACTACCGGTATTGATAAATCATCAAATCAAATTCCAGAACGTACATTGAAAAAGGTTTCATGAGATGCACTAATACTATATTTAATATAATAATGAATACAGGAAACATACCAGAACAAAGACACCTGATTTAAAATAATTTAGATGAGAATAAAATTGAGCAATGTATATCAAATAGGCCAGCAGTACAGGGATTATAAGCATATGGAAATTTATTAATCAATTTAACATAATTGTAACCATAAACTTGCTAAAAATATGTTCAATAAAGATTTGTTGATATTTGTTATATTTCAGGAAACCCTATATTCATTTCAGAAGCAAATTATGTGTGTATTCCGAATGATATATTTCGTTAACCAATTTTGTAATACGAATGAAATCTGGATTACAAGGCCTTAATATATTTTACACTTATTTAAGGCATATTATCATGTAACCATTTAGTTGTTTAAAAGAACTTTTCATTGGTGTTGATCATAATAAAAAGCATAAGATGATCCCTTACATCAGTACTGAATGCACTGCTTCGGCTGTATATGTATTGTAGGACAGGTCTCTGCTTGGTGGGACCTATTACACAGTTCTTCGTCAGAGCACACTAGAAACACGGTTCATCATACGTGACATATTAACTGGATTTCATTTGTGAAGACTTCTCTTTTACCATAACAATTTCCATAGGCTTTAATTGACATATGACTAAAATATTAGTTACATTCTTATAATAATCAGTTATCACGCTATTAAATCTTCTGTTCCATACCCCAGGAAGTACTCAATGCTACACGGTACGTACCGAACATGTTATTTGAAAATATCCTGCGTCGAAAAGACCTCGGAGTGGTCAATACAGTTAGTGGAGTTAGGACAGGACATTGAGATAGTGTGGTTATTGGCTACTCTGTATGGAATAATTACCAAAAATAATATAATATAAAAGTTAACACTTGGCGTACAATAATCACATGGTGCTGGTAGTCTCAACAATGACAAAAGATTAATGTTACCATGGAATTGGATAGAAGAAAATGGCTTGGAAATCATAGATAAGTAACAATTAAGACTAAATCTTCACACAAATGCAGTTACCAATAATATACAAAATAAAAAGAAACAACAAAAATAAAATATGAAATAAGATCATGTTGAGTTCGCGCGGTCAAGACCAACTGACCGAGATTGTCGAACTGTTATCGCGACTTAGTAAGCAGTTCAAAACAGTGGTTCAAATAAAAGACCATGAGAACGGAATATCGACACAGCTTCGGTTCTTCCCTGAATTAGATAATGGTAGTTCGCAATCAACAAAGCACTGTTGTCACCATTCACATGGTCACCGAAGTCTTCACTGCTCAGGAGTGAAAGCGAAACGTGAAAAGTACCTATGCATGCCACTTGAGGAGAAGAGGGAACTCTATAAGTGTGGGGACAAGTTTGTCCAAATATACGAGTTACCACCGTGGGAAGACTACTTCAAAAAACGGATGGGTCGATTGCAAGGAATAGTAACTGAAAAATATAGACAAAGTGTTTTGAAAGGACAGAGTTTCGAAAAAGACGCGAAATTAAATAACATTGTTACCATCTGGCCTAGAGGCGATATTACAAAGTTAGAAATCGACGCAATAGTCAATGCTGCGAAGAACAGCTTAATGGGAGGAGGAGGAGTCGACGGATCTATTCAGGCGGCTGCAGGACCCGACCTGAAGAATGAATGTGCTACTTTGCAAGGATGTGATACAGGAGATGCTAAGATAACAGGTGGCTACAAATTACCTGCAAAATACGTAATCCACACAGTTGGCCCCCGAGGGGAGAAAGAAAAGTTACTGGAATCGTGTTATAAAAGGTCCCTTGAAGTACTGGTGAAAAACAACCTCAGGACAGTAGCATTCCCCTGCATTTCGACAGGCATTTTTGGATATCCGCAAAAGCTGGCAGCTACTGTTGCTTTGCGCACGGTGAGAGAATTTTTAGACCAACATCGAGATCAAGTGGATAGAGTTGTATTTTGTTTATTTATGGACAAAGATATTGACATATATCACAGACAGTGTCAACTGTTTTTCCCCATTGAGTAGTCCCATGGTTGCACGTCTCTTCGATGTGGTTGTAGCGAGACACCAGCTGAATCTTATCCAGTGAAATTAATAAGACTGAATTTTGTGTTCGGAAACTGAAGTTTGTATCTCTCCCACTCTTTATAAGCAGCTAATACAAATGTGTAGCTTTATTGTTTCATTTGTGGGGTAATAAATAATTTATTTTAAAAATAGGTTAGAGCGCTCGTTCTTTGTGTGCATGGTCAGAAGTTCAATTCCCGCGAGGTTCTCTGGAACCGATTGGTTCTGGGGCCACTTTACCAAAAACTGTACATTCCGTCTTTACAAGATCATCTCATTTAGAACGATAATAAAAAAATTACAATCTGCTTCAAAACACTTAAGTCACTAAGACCAAATATTCCTTGTCATAGGCCGGTATCACATCACTTCAGATATAAAACCTTCCGTAAGTAACACTAGATACAAGAAACGAAAAGTTCCCTATAATTTTGTTAACTCTAGAATTCGATTTATACGCAGGTTCTTGTCCCCACTCGTAAACTTTTATGATCAGTTAACAGAGAAATAATCAAGAAAAGACATCGACCACAGCGAATCGGAACAGGAATTCCGTTTGTTATTTTTATTTTTATAGTCTTTTGGTACATTGACCCAGGCGGAAATGGAGTAGATTTCGCCCAGAACATTGCTTAAGATATCGTTAAGTATTTGCCTGATAAAACTGAGAGATGCTTTGGAAACCCTCAGTCAGGATGGTCGCCCGCTGAGTTCGAGCCAGCGTCCCTTCTCATTGCTGATTCGAAATCCGCTACGTTATCGCCTATGCCACGAATGCTGGGAAAGACAGCATGGAGAAAAGGTTTTAACATAAAAATTGGAGTTGTATAAGCTTCACAGCCGTCGAACTCTGAGAAGTTGTACTTGGTTATCTCACAAGTAACGTCGTATGTGCTATGACTGCTACAATGGCGACTTCTGACGAGCGAGTAGTGAAGTAGCCATAGCTGTCATATAGGGCACTTGATTTTGAAGCAGTTTGTAGGAGGAGAGCGGTCTACTCCACGTTTTGGAAGTATGGCTTCAGTTTGATCATGGAAGTGTTGGAGGAGCACATACGGTATGACATGCTGTATGAATTTCACCAGCGTACTGGCACAGCGCAATGCCGTATATGCTCAGGCTGTTGTGGATGTGTGAAACAGCCAGACGTGGTTCCACAGGTTTCGGTCTGGGGAACCTGACTCACCAGAAAGCCACGAGAAGGGAGATCTGTTAAGTTTGAAAACGATACCCTGCCAGCAGCGGTGGAGGCAAATCCAATGCAAACTTGAAGAATTGGCACGCAAACTCCATGTCATCCCTTACACCGTTCATCACCATCTGTATGACATTGGGTATATGCCGAAACTCGGAAAATGGGTACCCATGCGTTAACGCCTCAACAGAAACAGTAGCAAGTTGGCATCTTATGTTCTCTGCTCACCCCTCACAGACGTGAGCCATTTCTGAACAGAATGGTGACAGGGCATGAAAAGTGGATTCTCTATCATAACATTACACGCAAACGGCAGTGAGTATCTAAAGAGGGAGCAGGAACTATGCCAAAACAGAATTTCCTTGCCTGCAAAGTGATGTTGAGACTTTGGAGGGATATCCGTGGCATAAGCCATTTTGAACTCTTAACACGTAATCAGACATTCAATGCAGATGTCTACTGTTAGCAGCTAGAAAGCCTACTGACTGTATTGTTGGAGAAATGTCCTCTGGTAAATCGCAAGATTTTACTCATCCACGATGATAACAAGCGCCCACACACGTCAAGAAGAACTTATACGTTATCATAGGCAATGTGTTTCAGGCTGGAGTAAATTAGTTTAGGGCACGGTAGTGCAAGGATGAATTATAATGCTAATAGTTCTAATCAATATGCCTATGATATTTACATACTATTGTATTGAGATTGATTTGAAAGATAGTTAATTTATGTCTATTTAGGGAAAAAATCGTATTGAAGTGTAATCAAGTTGAAATGCAATCCAGTTGCAACATTACCTAATTTATATTACTTTACTTACCTAACTTCACTTTATGTTGTTAGAGATTCGGTTTACTGCAGCGCTTACTGAAGTGCTTACCAGGCGCGGTGCGTCAGGTGAGGCAGGTGAGGCCAAGCCTCACCTATGTATCTCCACAAAAATATAAATATATGCAAATACTTGTTCCTGTTCTCAAAACAAATTAATAACTTTTCACGCTACAAACAAAGCTTGGTCACGCGCACGAAGCAGCCTTCAGTATACCTAGATTCCAAAGTGTGAAGTAAATTCCTACTCACAACCCGAGGAATGCAATCGAGCGCTCCAGTATGTTCCAACTCAGCTCAATGGTCATACACACGGTTGATTTCCCAGAAACTCCTGCAGCTGAGGCCTCCTCTGAGCGGTTTCTCACTGGTTACCATGGCAACGACTCGTAACAACAGATATCAAGCTTTGCGTTTGTTAACGGGAACTGAGGCCACTTTGTAGTTATTTCTCACTTTCCAAAACGCGTCTCCTACTGTTTGAAGCTGTTGTTTATTATAGGTCTGCTCCTTGAAGTCACTTCGCTAGCGACGCAGGATGGCCAGAAATATTATATTTATCGTATCGCACATGTTGCTTTAACAATTTAAAGTTATATACACAATCAATCGGGTTTGACCTAGTGAGGTTCCTAAAGTTCAAATTTCATGTTAAATTATATTTAAAATTTGTAGTAGGTACGTGGTAGCGTAGAGAATCAAATATAACTTATTCGAAATGGGAATATATAAAACAGAAAATACACGAATAGTGATGCCAACCATGGTTTTATTGCTTTGTTTTGTGTCGTCTCCCTGGTTTGTTCGCGGAGTGTCTTCGAAAAGTGTGGTTTTCTTTTTCATAAGTTTATACATTATATTTCTTTCATGTGCTGTTTCGGTATGTGTTGATATTTTTATATATTTATATTAACTTGACATTTACAACATGAATAGCTCTGATGTTATTGTTTCTCTCTTGAACACGCCGTTCTCGAGACGAAATGAGGTGGAACAGCGACAAGTTCTCAATAAAGGACGTCCCACTCCAGATTTGTCCGTAATACAGGCTGACGGGAAAAAGAGCAGAACTTTTAAGAAATCGTGGTATGATATTCACAAGTGGTTATGTGGCAGTGTTACAGTAGGTAAATTATTTTGTTGGCCCTGTTTATTACTGAGCGTGAAGAAAAATGTTTGGTGTTGTGAGGGATATTTTGATTTGAAAAATCTGTCACGAGGTTTGGAAATGCATTCTAAATCTAAGGAACACATTAACAATTTCATCGGATTGAAACAAATTAGTAAAGAAGCTGCAACCATATTAGAACAACTCAATGAACATGAAAAGCGAAGGAAACTAGAGTTCAACAATAATGTGTCTAAAAATAGAGAAATTTTTAAGAAGCTAATTGACTTAACGTGTGTTTTGTGTAAACAAGAACTGCCGTTTCGTGGTCACCATGAGTCAAGAGATTCTTTAAATCGGGGTAACTTCAAAGAAGTTTTCGAACTGATGTTGAGCTGTAACTCTGAATTAAAATCCCATTGGGAAACTCTGGGCCATTTTAATAGCCTATCAAAGAATACGCAAAATAAATTAATAGAGTGTATAGGTGAAGTATTGGTCAACGCTATTCAGGAAAGAATAGGGAAAACTAGGTTCTTTTCATGTCAGGTGGACGAAACAACGGACAAAGCCTACAAAGCCCAGTGTTCAGTTATCGTTAGGTTTGTAGACTCACAAGGTAAAATTCAAGAACATTTTTTAGGCTTTCATGAACTCGGGGAAGATAGATCTGCTGAAGTGATGTGCAATTTGCTTGTCAGTCTTCTTAGTAAATATGATTTCAGGGAAAAACTCGTAGCGCAAACATACGATGGTGCTAGCGTTCTTTCAGGAGAAATTAGTGGTCTCCAAGCTCGCATGCGAGAGTTTGCTCCTCAAGCAATCTTTACTCACTGTTTTGCGCATCGATTAAATTTAGTGTTACAACAGAGTTGCAAAAACATTTATGCTGCTAAATTATTTTTCTCGACACTTCAGGGTATACCGGGTTTCTTTCATAAATCATCAAAACGATCATCTGTGTTAGAACGCATTGTGGGTAAGCGAGTGCCAACTCACACTGAAATAAGATGGAATTCAAATTCAAAAATATTGTCAACAATCTTTAACGAGAGAACGAAGTTGGTTGACGTGTTTGACGAAATAATGCGTCTCGAAACAAATGAAAAAGCGATTCGGCAAGCGGAAGGGTTTAAGAGAAAGCTGGAAGATTTTGAATTTGTTTTTCTTCTTGTCATTTTTAGTGATATTTTTGTCAAAACTGATTCCTTGTACAATGTCCTTCAAAAGAAACTTTCCGATATACAATTGTGTATAAAGGAAGTACAACAGTGTATCCAATTTCTAGACAAGCTTAGAAACGACGATAAAGCTACGGAATATATAGAACGAGCCGAAAAGGAGAGCGTAGGTAGTGGTAGCCTGAGAAATACAACACACATTGACAGTGAGATACAAAATAAATCTTTGAAGTATAGACAAATATTCTTCCAGATAATTGACACAGTGAAAAATCAACTGAAGCTTAGGTTTTCAGATTTGGATAAACTGGAGTTTCTGCAGCTGGCAGATACAAGTCGATTCACCACTTACGCCACTAACTTCCCAACCGGTGCATTGCAATCGTTGATTTTAACATATGGATCCTATTTTAACACTGCCTATTTACGCACCGAACTTGAAATAGTATTTAACAGAGACATCTTTCAAAACATTGAGTTGTCTACTTTGTTAAAACGCATAGTTGATGACGGAATGTGTGACGTAATCCCTGAGGCCTACAAACTGTTCGCTCTCATTGCAACTATCCCAGCAACGAGTGCTTCTGTTGAGAGAAGCTTCTCTTGTTTGAATAGAATTAAAACCCAAACAAGAACAACAATGACCCAAGACAGACTAACGGCGATGTCAACCATTTCAATCGAAAAGGAATTGCTTTTGCAATTAATGAAACAACCATCCTGGTATGATGATGTCATCACAAGGTATGCAAGACGCAAGGATCGACGAATTGATCTCCTCTTCAAATAACGTGAGTAACTGATTAATTTTCATTTTTGTTTTAGCATTTTAAGTTTAATTTTTAGACAAGTATGTTTCTGTGACTTTCCGATCACATTATTTTTTTTTCCATTTATATTTTTCACGTACCATATGTTTATGTAGATGTTACATTCCCAATATGAAGTGTTTTAGGTCTAAGCCAAAGTTGCCTAAAGGTCATACATAAATTAAAAGCTCAAATGACGTGTTTTAAAATTATATTTAGTTTTGATTGACTTTACGTGTCCGAAGCAACATTTTTTGGAATTGATTTATAGCCCTTAGGTATCTATGGCTGACGCCGGGATATCATAGGGAAAATGATGCGAAAGAAGTCAAGCAAGGTCTGAGTTGAAGATACAATCCTGTCATTTGCTTGGTATGACTGAGGAAATCCCTAAAAAAACTAAGCCAGAGTCGGCCTCTGGTATCAAACTCAGGATCTCCCCAATGCAAAGTCAGCGCTCTAGCAACTGAGCTACAGCCGCTCGGTAACACTTTTCGAAAATCATAATAGTGTAAATCAAGAAGAAAAGAAAAGTAGCCCAAAACATATCCCAGAATTTAGTGCCAAACCCGCACTACGTTCTTCCAGAACGGCAGGCTCAACTCTGCTACGAAGGAAATCGCCGTTACGACTGGCGTTTTTCAGTGTTTGCCCTCAAACCCACTAAGTGAACTTTTGTAGATATTAAGTGTAGAGATTCTAATCATTACTTCCTCATCCATTTTGTCGTAGCTCATTCTTGCCTATTCATGTCATGACAGATATTCATACTAGCTAACTCTGAAAACCATGTCATATCAATGACAATGATCAATATAAATTATATAACTAAATAAACAGAATATTAATATCCAGTGAAGTTCTGGTTTGTGAAATGTTACTTCTTTCAGTGCCTCACCTGCTTTCTATGTCACGGGCCGCTACTGGTGCTTACTCGTTTTTGTTTTTGTGCAGTATAATGTTCAATATTGGATGCTAAACTAGATGTCAATATAAAATCCATGTTAATTTTGCAATAGCTTAAAGATATAAAATATTATTTTATGATATAAAATCTAAATGCAAATTGAATACGGTATTCTTTGAGAAGTGATTTTCAGTCAGGAAATAACAGTTAAACTCTAACCGACTAAGTTGTTAAATGTATCTAAGTATGTGAAAGATGTAAGTAGGACTCATGAAGTGCGGCATTGCCTTTCTTATTTTATAATAAAGGGCTTCACTGAAATAACCTCTTTTTGGTTTTATGCAAACTCATTTGTGCCTTGCGAGGGGCTCTCTTAGATTCCCTTCGTTCAAGGTATCAGATAATCGAGTTTTGCCTCACCAATGTGCCAAAGGCCGGTTAGTCAGATTAGGCATCTCGATTACGCCAGGACGTCTTGTTACAACGTCTTTTAATGGGAAGTTATTAAGTGTTGTGCTCTGCAATTTCGATACTGAACTGGGCTAGGCGTGTGGCTGCAAAGTAGTCTGGACTGAACCCTTACAGGACCCATGCTAAAATCAAGGTATAGAGAAACTTCCCCAACCGGCGTTTTCACCAGACAATGCACCAACAGACTAATTTCTGTCTGTTCGCAGAATATAATACTACCTTTCCGGAAAAATACTGCAAAATGAGAATGAAGTGCAAAGAACAGTGACCAAGTAAACGGTCTAGACAGAAAAATTGTCGCAGGGGGGGGGATGATATTTGCTTAGGGGGTCACCTCTACAAATATCAAAGAGTATCACATACTTCGTGTTTATCCAAAATAGTTCAAAGTTTCTTCAACCAAGGTTTAGTGCATAATGCATCTGAAATCGTCCAGCTTAATTGCTTAACCCTTTTCAAAAAATGTATTTAAAAAGAAAAATATGTATTTCCCTTGAAATAGTTCAAAAGGGGTATCCTGTTACTTTTATACCAACCGAATTATTAATAGCGGCCATGTTTGTACTGCGGCGCACTTTATCATAGGATATTCAATCAAAAACATTCTATCCAATAACATATGCCTGGCAATTTTAGTCCTCTGCATAAAAAGTCTAAAACTTTACCGAACTAGTCAAAATGGTATGCAAATATGATTGTAGATATATAAACACTTCAGTTATCAGAACGCTTCTACGCCTGGAAGGAATTGAATATTAAAATTGATTTTTGTACACGATTAAAGTCGAAGTTTATTGAAGGTATACAGAATATGAAGGCTGATATATGCTTCCTTAATATTTTATGAATTTTTGAATACATAAAAATTCGTATTTTGTACAAATTATAAAAACCTAATTTCTTGACACATTATATATTTACTACGGTAGAAATTTGAACTTTGATATTTGAGCTTGAAGAGAGTTACAGATTTAAAAATTTTTGGATGAATATGGAGAACAATTTTACAACTTTAATGATAGTTGATTTGCTTAAGTAATAAGATACAAGCTTTATAAACATTTCACACACTCACAGAAAGGTGGTAACGTTTGGCAAAAGGTTTGATTGCATAATGGAATGAAAGAAGAGAGTGGAATGCGGAGGAGTCATATTACCAACTGAACACACACAGTATATATAAAAATACTTCAGGATCTACTTTAAATCTTTAAGTAGATAAGTTTAAATTTTTATGCCAGTTTCTTCTGACATCAATGTATAACTTGTAAAAATATATATTTTTACATTTTGTTAAACCAGAGATATTAGGCCTTCAATATGCAAAAATACGAATAATTCGATTTTCAAAAATTCATAAGAAATTAAGAAAACATATATTAACCTTGAACATACATTGATATGTGCCGAACAATCGACTTTGATATTCAGTCCCTTCCGGGCGAAAATGTGTCCTGAAAAATGAAATTGTTTCTATTTCAACAATCACATTTGGATACCATTTTGACCAGTTCGATTACGCTTTAGGTTTTTCTTGCAGAGGGCTAGAATTATCAAGCGGTTTTTGTTTGGATGAAAAACATGGTTTTTATTTGAATGTCCTGTGATAAACCAATCGCAGATACTACATTTTCTGTAAGCGTCTGCTAACACGAATTTTGGCATACGCTGCAAATCAAAATGACTGCCATTAATAAATAGATTGGTAAAAACTAAAACTTGTTTTAAACTATTCTTATATAAGGGATATAAATAGTATTACTTAGATAGTGGTCGGGCAGCCAAAACGGACGATTTCATATGGGCTGACCTACAGATATCGTGGAAGAATTGATTGGAAATTACTTTATCTACTGTATTATTCCCATTTTCATTTGGGAGACACATGCATTCTTTGCGGCCACGACTCCCCGTGGCTACAACCCTAGATCCAGTTCTTTGGCTCCAAAACCAGTGACTTCTTTTAGCGGAGGTTTCAACAACTTATTGGGAGGTGGCAGAGTGTTGTGGAGTCCGATAGAGACTATCGTCCTGACTAACTGTAGATTTCCAGGTAAATTATCGTTCTTTTCCTCACGGTGCAAAGTACGACATTACTTATGGAATAAGCTGATTTTTATGGATACCGTGAGGCTTTATAGGTATCACACAAACCTAAAACCTCCTTAAATATTTGCTCTGTGCAATAGCAAAAGAAGTTTTCCGATTTGATTTACAATGAGATATAAGATCGGAAGTTCACTACCCAAACTTTTATTACTATAAATTACTAGATTTGTATTTGTTTATTTCTAACCCGCTCCTAATGGTAGAAATAATTAAATAGACACATGAGAAGACTAGCAAGGAAACTATCACTTTTAAAATTTACAACTACGAAGAGTGGAGGGAAATGATTGATACTATTCTACGATAAATCCACATAGAAAGGACTTTGCAGCGATATATATATATA
>JAGDQP010034969.1:0-16544 GCA_022664845.1 Lepisma saccharinum | reverse complement strand
TATATATATATATATATATATATATATATATATATATATATATATTATGATTTGTATTTAGTAGTGACTGTTACCCTATACATTTAGTAATTTTTATACGTATGAGCGTTTTTTCGCAGTGCTTTTAAATTAATTATGTTTTACTTCATATAGTACTAAATGTCGTTTTAATTAAAAGTATCAGGCGGATTGGAGCCTTTGATCCGTGTGAATGATATGATATCGTAAGAAATTGTACTTATTGTATCATGTGGTGATTATTATGAAGGTGCCTATCATTTGATAGCAAATGTAACCCTTGTTTTTATTTTATACGCAACGCACATTACCAAATGTATTCTCTAGTGCGCACACACACACACACATATATATATATATATATATATACGTATGTCATTTTATTAGAGGTACTTTTATTTCATGTAGTAGATTATAAGATCCTAATAGGTGATATTAGTACCCACACAGAGGTGCGTTAAGTAAGAAACATGGTTCTTCGCAAGATGCATAACAAGAGTGGTAGATGTATATAAATAATGGCAAAAAAGGACGTTCATATGCGTATACATGTATAACCGGTGTATATCATTTAACGATCTTTGCACGTGCTGTCATATGATGTAACAAAACTTAAATGGTAATGAGTAACCTTGACACAAATGATAGTAGTAAGTCTTAAATGATGAACAACATTAGAGGTACGCGTATACAAATACAAAGAAGAAAGAAGAACACGGTGTACTGCAAAAGTCTTATACGTAAGAATAATGGAAGCTTGTGCTGCATAATGTACTAATAATTTAAATCCAGCGCACAGGGTTCTCCAGTAATTATATATGATTATCATAGTATTACCCGATCACATAGGTAACCAATGCAGGGTAAAGCATGCTGTCTATAACACAAAGCAAGGCAATGTATACAATTACGTATAATACTTTTATGCACATGCTTCTTAGAAAATAAGGAAAAACCACCTACTTACTCACAGACGTTTTATTTTAACCTAGGTGTGGATAATATTCTTTTAAAATTAACATTGAATAAATTTAAACACCCTTGTGTGAACTTATAGTAATATAAAAAATCCTACCTGGTATCATGCGGTAGAATATGCACAACGTAATAAAACATATATTTATTTTAAGCTATAAAAACATTGAATTCTGTCACTAAATTTCATAAGCAGTATAGTTAGCTAGGTAAACAGTAATACCGTAAAGTGCAATGACATCAAAAAGAGTTTGTAATACTATCACACATAAAAGTTAGGTCCTTGCAAAGTAGTTTTCCTGCTAAACGAGTAGGTTCAGTGTCCACTAAAAAGCACAGTCCACACTCAAATGCAATTCGGGAAGTCTAAACAGTTTGATGAAAATGTTTATAGACGGTGTACAGGGCTTGAAAGTTTATGGGATCCAATATGGTTGTCACTGCACGTGATAGTGCTATAGCAGGACTAACACATACATGTTGGAGAATGTTGGAAATATGAAAACAACAACCACCACACACCACTGGAAATTGTAAAAGAGTCGATTGGTTCAACGCTTACCAAATCCATCGCTCCTCAATCATAGTTAAGGAGCACTCGCAGGGACACCACATCAGGGTGGAAATATCCATCCTTGCACTAAAAAGAAAACTGGCTATTTTTCTTTGTTTCCTCCGTAATCCTTGCACTAAAAACTGGCTATTGTGCTTTGGTTCCTCCACGATTCTTACGCCAACACAATTTAGTCAGTTGGTGTAACTTATGCTGCGTAAGAGATGTAATTCCGAGTGCAAAGGCAGGGTGACAGGAACTTTGGTCGGAATTATAGTGAGTGAAAATAGCATACAGTTCCTCAAGATATAAATCACTGCTAAAAGCTCTTTTGACCCAGCTGGGAAAGAGGTTGCGGGTGTTGTACCAATATTCGTCCAGTACCCTTTCTCCACTTATATGTCCTAAACACACGTGATAAACTTGAACCGGGGCACGATCTTTGCATCCCGGACAGAGAATAGCCAACTCTAGTGTCCACAGTTCTAACGTAGTCCATAAACAATGCACATCACAAGTTTCAAATAAACATTTACAGGACGGAAGTTGTAGCTTGGCCTCCTCCTCAGCTTTGGATGCAACGTAGCACAGTTCACATTCGTCAACAGGTTCCCAACGGATCATGATGTTGATATTGAGAATACGCACAAGCACACGCATACTTGAAGCTTACTACACGGATGCGTATAGCGCGGTCCTGCGTAAAACGAGCGCGCATAGTACTGCATAACTTGTAGGAACCAATCACAACGTGTAGTGGTGTTACCACCAATACGAATGCAATGTTATTCGCGTGTAATTGTACAATAAAAAGTAACCAACGCAAATGAACTAAACATTACACATTACTTTGATCTAAACGAGTATTACATCTGAGTAAGGAAAAAAAAGCCCACGAAAACATTTAAAAAGTTGTACACATCTTAGTCAACCCGATACACGTAGGAGTGAAACACATCCCCTAGGATTCAGTAAATAAATAGTTTAACGTAAAGAAGTTGTGCTCGCAGACCTACTTCTTTCCATATATCAGTTCATGGACAGCCGTTACTATGTCGAACGCAAAAGTGTTAACCGCTAAAGAACCTTGGTTTTGTATTCCAACTTGTATTTACTGGGCGTGTATCAAGTCAGCGTTGCTTCAAGTTAACCCTTAAAGGTACGTCAAATATATTACCTGTCATTATGAACTAACAGAAGAAGGTGAAGTGTGCAATTGTGGAAACTTTGTAAATAGTCAACACGTACAGCACATGGTGACGGAACCTGGTATGGTGTATGAAACGTATAATTATTTTTTACATGAGCATCCGTGTACAAGGTTAACGTTTATTGAATTTCATATGGGTCTTGCGAAACAAGTGGAACACTATTTACATGAAATTGCAGTACTTTTTCAGGAGAGGGTTCAATATAGCCCCAGCATTAGCAAGCGTTCATGGAAGTATATTTAGCTACCGTATAAGTCTACCAATAGTCATACAACCATACCTTGATGCATTGTTTTCACAATTATATATATATATATATGTGTGTGTGTGCGTTCAATAACATCTGTACTAAAAGTGTTATTATACGGATAAAATACACACAAGACAGAGACTATCATACTTTGTACAAACACATGATACCGTATTATAAAGTGTAATTAGTTCTGTTTACATCAGTAGACGTATACGATGTAAAGGTTTATTTAGATAACGATACATAATTTCCATAGTGTGTGTGTGCTTTATTTACATCGATATTCTTAAATTACTAAAGCAGAATCTGTTATGTACTAATTTCAATTAATATTCAGAGTTCAACTTGGTCGTACTTGTCTACGAAAAAAGAACTTGATTAAAACCGAAACAGTTTGCTACCGAAAATAATAATACAGCACAAGTTTTCTTATAGTAACTTCTTTCTACAAACATAAAAAACTAAAAGACCTTTTATAAAATGAAAAAGTTTTTCTTGCAAACTTTTTCTGTAAACTTTTTAAACTTTTTACATGTAAACTGTTTTACGAACTTTTTGTTCCAACGCTTTTCTTTTGAAAACTGTTTTTACATTCTTTTCTTGAAAACTTTTTTTCTTGCAAACCTTTTCGAATAAAAATTTTTAGACCAACTTTTTTTCATGTAAACTTTTTTGTTACGAATACTTTTGTCATGCAAACTTTTTATTCCAACTTTTTTTCAACAAGTTTTTTTCTTGCAAACTTTTTAATACAAAAACATTTTTCATGCAAACTTTTTTCTTTTGAAGTTTTGGTTCCAACTTTTTTCTTGCAAACTTATTTACGAAAACTTTGTTCCGACTTGTTCCAACTTTTTTTACAAGTTCTTATCTTGCAAACTTTTTTACGAAAACTTTTATCTTTTGAAAACTTTTTGTTCTAACTTTTTTCTAGCAAACTTTTTTACGAAAACCTTTCTTTTGAAAACTTTTTTTCCAACTTTTTTTTCTTGCAAACTTTTTTACGAAAACTTTGTTCCAACTTTTTACAAGTCTTTTTCTTGCAAACTTTTTTAAAAAAACTTTTTTGTCCCAAATTTTTGTTCCAACTTTTTTTTACAAAAACTTTTTTGTTCCAAATTTTTTGTTATAAAAATTATTTTACAAAAACGTTCCAACTATTTTTCTTGTAAACTTTTTTCTTATGAAAACTTTATGTGTTACGAATACTTTTTTCATGCAAACTTTTCTGTTACGAATATATTTTTCATGTAAACTTTTCTGATACGAATACTTTGTTATTACGAATACTTTTGTCATGCAAATTTTGTTCAAAGTTTTTTACAAGGTTTTTCTTCCAAACTTTTTTGTATGAAAATTTTTTTTCTTGTAAACTTTCTTCTTTTGAAAACTTTTTCTTCCAAACTTTTTTAGGAAAACTTTGTTCCAACTTTTTACAAGTTTTTGTCTTGCAAACTTTTGTCATACGAACATTTTCTGAACAGTTTTTGTTCCATTTTTTTCTTGCAAACTTTCTTTCTTATAAAAAATTTTTCTTCTTGTAAACGTTTGGTATAATCTTTTTTTGTAAACTGTTTTCTTATGAAAACTTTTTAAAAAGAACTTGTCGTTCCAACTTTTCTTTTACGTTAATACTTTTTCAGGAGGAAAACTTTTTTTGTTTCAACTTTTTTCTTATAAAAATTATTCTGTTATGCAAAATTGTTTTACAAAAAACGTTTTGTGACAACTTTTTTCTTATGAAAACTTTTTGTTTCCACTTTTGTTCTTATGAAAACTTTTTATTACCACTGTTCTTACGAAATAATTTTACAAAGAACTTTCCGTTCCCACATTTTTTATTACTTTTTCATGCAAGTTTTTACGAAATTTTTTACCATTTTTACCTTTCGCAAACTTTTTTGTTACAGAAACTTTTTTCTTGCAAACATTTTACAACTGTTGTTTTTATTGCAACTTTCATTCTTATGAAAACTTTTAGTGTAACGTGTTCAGTTACGAACAAACTTTTTCTGCACCAAATTTTTTCCTCGGAGATTTTTTCTTCTAAATTATTTATTTATTGCAACTTTGAATCTTATGAAACCTTTTTAGTGTAACTTTCGTTGCAACCTTTTCAGTAGTTTAATGTTTCTCTTCCCGCTATTTTCCTCGGAAATTTGTATTTCTTATTACGTCTTTACAGTTCCCAAATGTCTCACCGCTATGTTGGACAACATATATTTGTATGTCTGCGCTTGAAAGAAGTACGATAATCTTGAAAACAAGGAAGTATTTATAAAGGTTTTTAATATATCCGTTTTCAAAAAGTTTCTTTTCTGACAAGCAAAGCTTGTTATTCAGATGTAAGCAGTAACAAACTTTACGTACCACAAGGTTTTTTCTATGATTTTAGCATGCCATGATTACAATGGTAGTGTTTTTTAATGTATTTTACCACAAATGCATTCCAAATTTCATTAACAAACCATGGTTCACATGCATTCATAACACGGTGTGTGTGCTTTCTATACCTTGATATTCATAATATTAATGAACATGATTTACTCCGTGCAATCACCATAACATGTTACACTCACAGTTACACACTTGCAGTACAACATTTGAATTTATCATTACACACAATACTTGTGATTGTTTATTCACCTGTTGTGCAAGGTCATTTTCCTATTTCTCACATCAGTACGTACAACGGTGATCACTTAAAGCAAAATATAAACCAGTGTGTGCTATGTAAGCATAAAAAATAACACGATTATACAATTTTCTCTAATCAATGTTTCTTTAAAATCAAGCAAGGTTTAAAAATATCTTTTAGTGTAGACATCTATGATTGTTCAAGAGGTATTCCACAGTTTATTTACTTACTGATAATCAACTGGGACTTATATGTACTTATGGATACACTTCATGTACAAGTGCGTCTACTTTTAAACAGCACTTCATATGATCGTTATAGGGCATCTTTGTTTTATGTATATACAGTATGTATACCAGCAATCATTCTAACAAGACACAACACAACAGTACCAATAGTGGTGTTACTAATAACTTTGAAGACGAGTCAATTATTCCATTTGATGATACACCAAATCTCGATATTATAATGTGATTAAAGTAACTATATTTACTTGATTACTGTTAGACAATGTCATGAATAACACTTTTGCATGCTTAATTTTAATAACACATCATGTCATGACTCCAATTACTATACTATGTTTTTACTAGTACCTTTTCCTAATGTATTTGTTTACTTTAAGAGAGGTCAATGTTCGATCTTTAAATCAATAGTGTAAAACAGTGTTTCATGTTTATTTCTTGAAATGCAGACTTTTTGTCTAGCTGTATTCACTATATTATAGCACGTTAGTATAAATAACCTTTTCATACTTTAAAGGTGGGTCAATTGTTCATAATATGATACCACAAACCTGCTTATTATAACGTGGTTATACCTTTTCGTACAGTTTTTTTTTACTTTGAGGATGAGTGAATAATTCATAGGATGATACCATAAAACTCCATATCATATCATGGTAATAGCGGATGTTTTTACTAGCTTCTTTATTTTTTCACAGATATACAAAGTTCGAAGGAACAGTGTAACATGGTTAATCTGCAAATTGCTTCAAGTATAAACTAACATCAGTATGTTGTAATACATGTTTTTACTACTTTCTTTATTTGTTTATTATTATTATTATTATTATTATTATTATTATTATTATTATTATTATTATTAGACAAAGTCAGGAACAGTGTAACATGGTTAATCTGTAAATTGCTGCATGCAATGACTAACATCAGTATGTTCCAACATGATTGTAATACATATTTTTACTACTTACTTTATTTGATGACAAACATCAGTATGTTGTACCGTGGTTGTAATATATGTTTTTCTTTAAAGAACAGACACTGTTCCATCATATAAGTATGTAAAATAGTGACCTTCTAGACATGGTGTTGCATGATTACCGTACAGCATCCGCATTAAGTGGCATTTATGCACTGGACACAATACCTGCAATCAAACAACCACTTATTGCCTTAATTGTAAACCTAAATCCATCGTATCGTAAAGGTACACATTTGGTTATCTTGTATATTAATAGACAGCGACGTGGGTTTTACTATGAACCTTTTGCAAACCCACAGACTAAACCACATCTTCATTTCCTCCAAAGACATTGTAGGGTCTACCATGTTAATAACATTCATTATCAGGCTGATGATTCCCTGTTCTGTGGTATGTTTTATCTTGTGTATCTGTACTTTAAAGTACGAAATGTAAATATCCAAATCAAATTGTATACTGATAACCCAACATGGAATGATCATCTTGTTCACAAGTACGTTCAACAGAAAATGTACATTGTAACAACTTTGTAGTAAAGTAGTTCACTGTATTAAAAACTTTTTTACCTCTCATCCTTTGGGTTTCATTTCAATAAAAGAATATTCACCTTTTTTCCTGGTTGGTATATATTTATTAATATTACATTTACATATGTAATGTGGATATGGCGTTCAGCACCTTTGACGATTGAAACTTTAACCAATATTGTAATTGGATACATGAACGTAATGCGCAGGCATACTCCTGCACTTGTTGATGATACGTACATTTGGAAATATCAACTTTGAACTGTAATGTACGCAAGGCGAGGCATGCTTGATCTTCAAGGTTTAATACATTAGTCAACTGAAAAATCTTACTTAAAACAAACTTCTTTTCACTTCCTTTGCAATAAAACGTGGAACCACTCTCGTAACATTGAGCAACAATATGACGAACGTATGATACACTAAACCCATTGGCTGTAGTTCATTCTAACCCGTGCAAATTATTTGTTAGCCAATCCACTTGTTGTTGGTACCCTACATCTAGGTCTGAACGTTCACAGGGTAACTTTACTAGGCAATGAAATATTAATGATGCATCACACGCAACCAATCAAAGTATTAATATGTTCAAATGTTTCTTTGAAATATTTTCAGAGCATCAACGATGCAAACCAATTAAACTACCTGTTCGGAGATATCTTAAAACCTTGTAAATCGATTATAAACTGCCTTGCACATAAAACACGTACACCTGATAAAATCGACTGCTGCTGCTGTTGATGTTGAAGCACTAAAGGAATCGATTGCGCAATGCACTCGGGATCCTTCATGAACTGATGGACTACGTTTAGAAAAGGTCTCTTCATAATATGTGTATGACCTTGAGCAGTAAAAATGGAGTTCACTAAACTGTTCAGGATCGTTCATGTGACTGGATATATGTTGAGCAATTACTGTTCCCGTATTCCACTCGTACAGGCAATTGTGGGGGTTACGTAAATTACAATTGGTACATTCAATAGGGTTCGTTTTCAAGTATGTAGTAATATTGAATAATACACATTGATCCACAATAAAGCCACCTTCAGAACTCGTACACTGAGCCATGCTAAACAAACTATAATTATTACTAAAATATGTAAATGCACTAGTAAGGGATCACTTGGTCTTAAAGGAGGCCTCCATATCCTTCTTCAGTAACAAGTGAACCAAAACTCCACGGTTTAATTTTAACAAAGCGTTGAAGCCCCCAATCAAACTTTTCCCTTAATGCTGCCGGGACTAACTCGTGAGATTGCAAGTACAACGTAAACAATTCATCCACTGTCTTCGAGTCTTGCAAAATAGATTTGGTACGTGTACCAAATAGTGTTGCTAATTCTTCAGGAGTGGCGCCCGGAAAAATATATCCATTGCGATGACCAGCACAAAAATGATCACGCTGGCTTGGCTGATTCGTATAGCAGCCTAAATACAACAGGTAGTTTGAAAATTCATATGCTTGTATACTCGCTATTATACAGCCTTCCGCCACCCAGCGGGAAGAACACTTGCACGATGGTAAAGATACGCTTGGACTAACAACGGTAGGAATAGCTTTGTCCATGCTTGAGGTATCCATAGCAACTGATATTCATACCTAAACACACACTTTATTCATACACGTGCACATGCGTAAATGAACAGCATCCGGCTTTCAGCAGGACGTACTAAAAGCAACTGCAATCATACGATAAAACTATAAGCACTCTATCTAATGGTTTTCAAGGTGTACTCGGTTAAGTGGTTTTAAAGTGGTAGTAATTCTTATCTCGGCATTATCTAAAAGCTAAGTGGTGTTAAGTTCACATACCTATCGTGAAAGGCTACTAATGGAATATAAGATCTCTTATCTCTAAAATCCAATAGAATGGAATTTGAGTGTATGAAAAGTAGGTCTAATACTACTCATAACAATTAGTACACAATAATACATTTACTTCTTGCCAACTTCAAACTTTTGATTCTAATGCAAACTATATATATAAATACACGGACGCTGGAATTCTAATTTCTTCTTTAGTTCCCTTTCATAGAACTTATAAATCCGAAACTGGAATTTCTCATAGCAAACCGTATGAAAATACTAAGAACGCTTCAATATTCTTTCATTATAATAAATTCAAACACATTATTTTCAAAGACTTGATCTTATCTTCAAAATTGCAGATACAAACAGCGACTCACAACTTAATTCTAAATAATACCGAAATTTTACCATATCTCGTAGAGAATTCTACTATTCGACAATTAGACAAATTAACTGAACAGTTGAATTCGACTAAACTTCAAAATAAACATATACAACCTTTAGAATTTTATCTATCTTATACGAACATATTAATAATTATAGTTGTGGTAGTACTATTTCTTATAATAGCTATAGCATTAGGATATAGATTTTGTGTTATTTCTAAAAGAATCAAAGCTCTAGAAAATAACAATCACTAAGTTTTTATCTTCTCTATTATTTCAGAGAAGGATAATAATAAAAATCGCTTTGATGCGTACTTTATACTAATTATTCTAGCCTTCTTATTTACAAGGCTATGTAAAGGTCTAGAAGTAGTAACACAAAGCGATCTCAAATTGAACATATAGGTCTTAACTTTAACCTATTACTTCCTTTCCAGAACAGAATATTTATTATGTTCCTGCTATGTCCTCTATTGATGATAAACACATATACGAAATTCCAATTACTAATCTTTCATTTGACAAGCAACGAACTTGTATAGCCTCGATTCCTACAACTGAACCACTATCTTATCCTCCTCCAGATTTCCTCTTCAGAAAAAAGAGAAAACTAGAATTGAAATACGGCAAGATAATGCTTACCTAAAATAAATGTTTTTTTCCCTGTAAATTTTATTGTTTAAAAAAAATATTGCTACAAATAACAACAGAATCTTATTTTGAATAGAATCTTTAAAATACCACGAAAGAATAAACAAACAATGAAAGGAACGACTGACTAACTCCATTGATACAATGGAACGAACAACGGAATGCAAGATGCTAATCCCGCGGGACTACCATCCCCACACCATCGGTTTCGAAGCGAGGACACTTCCTCCCTGCTCCCTCCCTGCGCAATGCTTTCTTCATCCGTCAATTCATAGGTGGCGCTAGTTTCTACATGAAACAATTGAACGCTAAAGGGTACGAAGGATGGACTCCATGTATCCTTGGCCGAAGAAGGCAAAAAAGGTCACAAGGAAAGGAAAATACGTTATATGATCCATCCTTAAGATGGCCGATTTTCCGGTAGGATAGAAAATAGGAGATGAAGGGTGTATTTAGGATGCAGCTATGGCGATTATAATAGTAAGTACGGCGGAAGTCGACGAGCGTCTCGCGCTAGGAATTTGAGAGGGGAAAATTTGAAGATAAATGACCGCATCTAACGTTACCTAACCTCCACTTTCCCATGGTCACTAATTGAAAATAATGTACGAAAAGTGCAAAAAAAACAATTATTAATAATAAATATGAGCATATAAAAATATATTTTGGAAGAAAAAAGTGTTGACCCGTGGGGGGGGGGGGTTGAGCCCGAGACCTTTTACTGAAGAAGTAAATGTCTTGACTATTCGGCCACGAAACCCAGTTGGGAAATCATGGTTTCGTCGTTGTATTTACAATTGGTAGGGTCAGAGCAACACTATTATTCTGTACAAAAACGTTATACTAAGATATGGTATGCGTACTCTTAATATAACGTTTTTGGTTCTATATGCAAGATTTTTCAGAATTATTTGCCTTGGCTCTTTTCTAAAGAGAACCCACATGGAAACACCTCTCATACGGCACAGCACTCTTGAGTTAACAGCACTTTTGCTTCTGCCCACCGCTAACGCGGGATGTGCCGAGCATATAGTTAGAAAGAAAATAGAGAGAACATACATGACGTCACATGAAGCCAAACTCGGTTCATCGGCAGCCATCTTGTATGGCCCCATTAGAGTCCCTCTATACCGAGTACTATGAGGATTGCCTTTTTCGATAGAGGATGAGTGCACCTGAGAGAGGCAATGCTCGGAAAAGAGAATATCTGAATATGGGGCCACACAAGATGGCCGAAATGCGTCGTCCCTTCCGTCTCTAGGCTTCATTCCCCTCTCCAACAAAACAGCCTAAGATTCCCTTTATTTATATTCCTAACTCTATGGTTTTGGTTTATAGTTACGATTCACTTCTCTATTCTATTTTATTTTATTCGGCTCTTTACGAGGAATGGTTCCGGCTAAATGGGCCATTTCACCCAGTCAATACAAGTATAGGGTTCAGTTTGGAAATTATATGGGATTTAGGGTTCATTTTAATTTAAGCTTACGTTGTTAGCGATTTGGGTGAATAGCCAATTGAAATACGTGTTACACGTAATAGTAGATCTTAAAGCACGTGTTTCATTTGGCTACTCACCCAAATCGGAAGCAAAACAAGGTTTCATGGAAATGAGCCCTTAGCAATACAGTGAATAAGTAAAAAGTGTACTAAATGTAGCCTTTTCACAACCGGAGCAAGTTTGTAATCGGCAATAAGTGATGGTGGGAAAAAGATAATTAAAATATTAAAATCAAGAAAAAGGCGTCTTCAGGCGCTGCCCCGGCTTGTTCAACCTGGGTTATAGTGTGAGAACTGTTTAAGTTAGAGTAATACTAAGGTTAACTAAATACCTATAAATCATTTGCTTTTATCCGTTTCTATTTTAGCTTAAATGTTAGATTAGATTAGATTGGGTGAGTTTATTATGAAATCTAGGAAACTACATAAAATGTGGAGTCTTTACACGCGCAGAAGTTCGATGAATTATGAGAATTTTAATGCATGTCTACCTTATTTCCTTTTAGGATTACAGGCATTTACGTTACGACTCATTGCTCTATACGTAACAGTTAATCGATTTTGTGACAAATGCTGCAACAAAATCAGATTACCGTTACTTGCAGAAAGGAGTCGGAATTGTAAAATACTTATAACCCGAAAGGGAAAAGTTATCCTTACATTATACGTAAGTTTCACGATTCTCTCTGATTGAGGAACATGCTGTAAAAACATAATACAAATTAAACTAACCTATTATCAAGTAAACATAAAGACAGCTGACAGTAACTCAATGAAGTAGCCTTAACCGAAAGTTTAAAATTTTCCAAATAGTTAAAAGTAGATAATTTACTGTCTTATAAAGAATTAGGTTTACTATCTTTCGTTTACCAAATAATTTCGATTTCAATGTTATTGTTGCTTTACATGCAGTGGTGGATTGGTGCTCAAGTCTACTAACAAAATTCTGTAAATTCAGAACTATCACAAAGTAAACTTCATAAGTAAGAGAGCTGACATTTGCTACTGGCCGTTTGTTGAATATGAATGGATATTTATGGCTTTAATTTTTCTTGCACATTGTGTAATCCTTTGATCTGGAACTCCAGAAAGATTACTTGATTAAAATTTTCACAAGGACGGGAGTTCCTTTTTACTATATATCGAGAGTGATGGGATGGTTGAGCAAAAGTAAAAGGAATACGCAGAGAAGTCGTCGTTGCAGCTACAGTTTAATGATAGAACATCTGTCACTTCGCATGCAACTGAGGTACCTGGGTTCGATTCCCTGTCACTGCAGTGACGAAACGCTACATTTTTAACATGTTACCGTTTACAGGCAGTGTTCCGTTTGGGGTATCCTAAAATTAGTGAGGGGGTATCCCCTCATTAAGAAGGGGTATCCTAAAACTAGTGATTACTTGTAAGTTTTCACCTACTATCTGTTTAGATAGAAATACAAACATCTTCCATGGTTGGGGTGATATTCGGAATCAACAACCGAGAATGACATCCTCAAACACCAGAGAATATACCGGCATACCGGCATTCTTCCCGGCAAATCGAAAAAAGGTATACAGCTCATTTGTGTAAAGGAAATTGACATATTGACTAACGTTGTCTTCACTGCGATTCTAACATTACCCTACCTATTTATTTATTTGAATTTCATTTAGGGTGTTTAGGCAACTCTGGCTCAGGCTGAATGGAAAATGATGGAGAAAGCTGGAATGAAGAAAGTGGCAGGAAACGGGAGAACCCCGAGAAAACCCACTCACACTGTGTCTGCCCTCACAAAGTCCACATGGCACAAGTAGTTACCGAACCGAGGACCCTACGCATCAGAGGTGAGCGCTCTACCACTGAGCCATCGAGATCCCTCTATTAATTTATATTGACATCTATTCAATAATTTGGTACACCCTTTCTGGTTAATTAAGCAGCTGCCCATACGTTTCGGCCTGAGATTGGATAATCCGGATGTCAATAATCTGAAGCGTCGGAAATCCGAATTGCCGAACCAGCAACTTGGACCTTTGGCGTCGGATGTGGAATGGGTATCAGTGCGTAATGAACTACACCCTAGTGAACATATTTGCATGTTATCAAGTACGTATATTAGTAGAAGATAAACCTTCTGATAAGAATATTGTAAAATATGCTACAATAATTAAATTAATAAAAAAAGGGGGAGGGTTAAAACGGTTTTAAAAGTACGGTGGTATTTTTGCGTTTCTAATATTTAATTTTGTATTAAATACATTTAATCTTAAATGCTGTTACCGAGCGGACGTAGCTCAGTTAGTAGAGCGTTGGCTTAGTTATCGGAAGGTCCTGGGTTAGATCCGAGCGTCTGCCTAACTTAGGTTTTTCTCAGTCACACCAGGTAAATGCTAGGATGGTACATACGAACTAGGACCTTACCGACTAGCTTCCAACATCCTTTCCCGCGCCCTATCCGGGCGTGAGCCTGACTTGTGAGATGCCTAAAGGCCATAAATACATTCAATTGAAACACTGTTAGTAATGGAGATAAAGAGGATAATCTAACGCAACGATCTCCAACAAAAGATTGCAGGACTACCTCCGTATACGTCTAATATATTTTCACTGTTACACGAAATTTCCTTGCTGCGCCTACAAATTCAAGCCTAGAGAGTTCTAACTTTCAGGGAAGAAAGTTCATAACAAATTCAAGAGCTTGATTGAAGCCGATTTTTAATTTTCTTTTTTGTTAATTGTTGAAAGAGCTTCATTGTGATAGGTTTCGATATTTACAGCAACAATGAAGCGATTTCAACAATGAACTAAAAAGAAAATTGAAAATCGGCATCGATCGTGCTCTTGAATTAGCAATAAACTTTCTTCCCTGAAAGTTTGAACTCTCTAGGCTTGAATTTGTAGGGACAGCAAGGAAATTTCGTCCAACGATAAAAATATATTAGACATATACGGAGATAGTGCTGCCATCTTTTATGGAGATCGTTGCTTTAGATTATCCTTAAGGTGTAATTTTGATAAAATGTACAGAGACTACATAAAAACCAGTAGTATATCCAGCTAGTCACACAAAAGGTGACACTAGAACACTAGAATAAATTGTCCGACCTATACCTAAATATTTGTGGATCAAAATCGATGCCGAGCTTAGTCAAATTTCTGAGCAAATCCTCAATCAACCCAGTTGAAAATTAGACACTTGAAAGCCAAATGCGTCAAAACTCCAGAAGAAAATAAATCTAAAACATTTCACAATTTATTTAAAAGAAATTGCAAAAGCAGTGATTGGCCGCCTTTATTTTACTACTCGATATTTAATTGCCAGACATTTTTCTTTCGAAAATCAGATAGTATGGTGGAATGAGTCCTACGGTAAGATAAAATGAATTTATTGGGCGGTAACAGCACTATGGCTTACGCTCGTCCAGCTGAGTACTACGATACAATGAACCTGGTACTTTTACCAAACACATGGTTGGGATGAAGAGAAAGTGAGAAAGCGAATTCTATAAACATTCCATTTGCTACGGTGGTGCTGACAAGATTTCTGGGAATAAGAATTTTTTAGGATATAGTTAACGACTCAAGGTTCATATCCAACGACCAGCAAGAAAAGGCGTCCACTCATTGATACACCTGTGCTTAAAATAAAAAGGTCTAAAGAAAGAAAGATTTGAGGTTGTTTCCTCTCTTGAGAAAAATATTCACAATAGAGGTTTTCGTTACTATTTTCAGTCCCCGTGACCGTAAGCATGTGGAATTACATCTTTCCTTCCTCCCTTGTGTGCTATCGCAGATTTCCAGTTTTGTCATTTGAAGGCAGGAAGCTTTTGGTTTTTAGAATCACACTTGCAAACAAGAGTGGTTGAAGGAGGGATAGGACATGAGGACAATATTTCTTTTACTATGGGCATCTACAATAATAATCCTATATACAATGGCCTAATAATTTAGTAAAAGAGAACTACTGATACATCTATACAACACTGAGTATAGTGTTTTCCAGTTTCGCCAAAGCTAATTTCTCTTTGATACATGGACGCTCACGGTGGAGGGGAAGATCGACCCCCTCTGGAAATGTAGTATTGTGTAAAGTTGTAATAAATAGTAGGTTAAATAAAATTAATCTTGAACTATAAAAATTGCAGTAATCTTAACTGACTGTCGCATAATCCTATTATTGTCTTGAGCTGGTGTATTTTATAGATTCTTTTTCTAAATTCGTTTATGACGTCGTGGGGTCTGAGACATTAGGCAAGCGTCTGCAAGGTCGCGTGCTCTAATCCCGCCTGGAGCATGGACTTCTTTGGATATTAATAAGCATTGCAGTCATTGCAGCATGCCGGGCTCAAGACAAAAGTTTTCTAAATTCGTTTGTAAACAAATAAACCTGTAAATGTGTGATACTGGAAATAATTTATTTTTCTTAAACTGTTGTGCGATATGCTAAGTAAATAGAGCAAATTTAACATGTAACATCGAATTTAACAAATCTTACAGTACAGTGTTTTCTGAAGTATTAATTAGAAAAATGCCGCATCTTGACCCAATTCGCCCGGCCCGATACGAGTCCGAAAAATGTCAGGCCAACCGGACAAAATGGATACTCAACGCAATTACTTCCTTTTCGAGTCAGTCCATGTTGTATATTTGTGTGTGCGAAATGCTCAGATCGATGTGGGTGTAAAACCGACTCGGGACGCCCCGAATTCAGACCCGATTGCAGGGCTCTGGAAAAAGATCAGCGCTTATTTCGGGATGCACCGGAAATAGTGTTCCAAGAGCATGCAAATATACCCTACAAACGTTCTAAAAGATT
>JAGDQP010034968.1:0-19824 GCA_022664845.1 Lepisma saccharinum | reverse complement strand
TTTTCCTTGTTCTTTGCGTTTAAGGCAACTTTTCCTCCAGGCTTTGAAGAAGGTAAATAAAATGCCCCTGAAATTTAGTAATCTAAATAAAATAAGTGTTTTAGTATTTTTATATCAATTTCATGCAACAAGTATTTACAGAACTTGTATGAAATGCAGAAGAAACAACAGATGATTAGTGTTTATTGAGCGTTCTCTATTTGGAAATCTGGAAAATAAAAATCATATCTCGTATTTAAGCAAACTTTCAAAGATCGTAGTTGAAATATCATGGTCTACAGCTTGTTCAGGTTGTTGCTGGGTTTACAATCAAAGGCCCCTTATACCTAGAAAACAAGTAAAGTAGGAAATCTGCTATACTACGCCATATTTAAGATAATAAATACTCCAGTATTTCCCTTCAACTACGTGTTTACGAGAAAGGATAAGTGAATTCGGAACACCTTTATACTTCAATACTTCCCTGAAATTAATATAACTCGTATTCTATGGACATTCTTACCTACCTAGACCTAGTCCTACCACAAATTCACAACACCCTTGTAACCTCTAAACCAGGTTCCTTTCTTAAGAGACAATCCGTGAATTTTATTTCATTAGAACACAAAACGGGTTTTTTTTATGATGACTCTGATTTCGGGTGATAAAATAACGAAGTACTGATGATGTTTTAAATATTACGAGGGCGACGTTACACTGAACCTGTGTCTTAATATCGATGACATACAATGATTGAAAGGTGCTTATTTCAATAGCAGTGAGCACATTTTGACATCAGTTAAGACTTCTTTAGCGTTTCCACTTTCACAATTCAAAACAATTATTGAACGCATTACTTAAAGATTAAAAATACTTTAAAATTCTGTATATTCCTTCAATAAAATATGTCATTGTTTGTTGTGATGGTTATTCCAGAGCACAGTTTATAACACTTACAGTAAACTAGGACCTCAAATTGGGACAGTCTCGGTACACGCCAATAGCCACCAGAATTCAACCTTCTTTACTTCTTTTAGGACAGAAGGAAGTATTAACTTTCTGCGGAAGGGTTAGTAAAAATCGACAATTTTGACTATACATAAATATAGAGAGATAGAATAATATTTTGTCATGTCAAGAAAAGTAAGGAATAAAGAAAATACAGAAAACTATTTTTCTCTAAAGGTAAAACAAGAATTTTGACTTTGTCCTCCTTGACCGAATGTAAAGGGAATATTTTACAGATAAGTCTATTCGTGTCTCGACTTCATTTTCCCTTCTTATGATATGGTTTGTACCAACCTTTCAAAGTTATTCTTAGTGAGCGCGAAGAGAATGAGAATATGCACATTGTGTGCAAGACATGTTTGTGGCAAAGAGATTTTACAAAAATTAATAAGTGAAACACCATTTCATTAAAACCACAACAAATATGTTGGCGTCTTATGTTGCAGGGAGATTTAGAAATAAGTCATAAAATAATATTATTCTGAATAATAATTTTTTTGAAGTACAATGCTTAACACAATAACAGATTCACATTGGTTAACTCAATACACTCAATACGTTGTATTTACATTTAAATTCTGTCAGTAATATTTAACTACAATCAGGTAATTTGTTGATTTAGAGGTACTCAGTTCTTAATCTGTGAAATCATTCTAATCCTAAAACGTCATTCCTGGAAGAAATGTCCATTTCTTTAGCCATACACGGCTCGTATATGACGTGCAAACCCTTGAAAATGTGCATGGTAATAAACAAATAATAGAAAAGGTATCTAATTCTATGAATGTGTAACTTTCCAAAATATAGACGAACATAGAAAGCATATCACCGCTGAATTAAACGAAGTTTCCATGCTTAATAGGTACATCATTTTAGAGTTTGGGTAACCTATGTAAGAGCGATAGCTGGATAATATAAAGCCTGGGCCGATCTAGGTAACATGGGTGATTGCTTCGAGAGAATCTAGAAAAAAGCGAAAATGAAGTTCAGGAAAGAGAGATTCAGATCTGAATTTTCCATTATAGAAGAATATGAGAGCGGCAATTTTTCTCCGTATTTCCGGTGATGTTTAGAGTATTTTAAAGATCCTGTTTACTCATGCTGCAAGTGGTTCAATCTTGAAAGGTGAGTTGGGCTGGGCCATCGACCAGATCGGGGAGCAGTACTCTAATTTCGGAGTAATAAGTGTTTTGTACAAAGTGACAAGGGAGAACAGATTACTGACTTCCTTAAACCTATACAAAAGGCTCAACAGACGCATAGGTTGTTTTGTAACAGAATTAAAATGATCGGAGAAGGTAACTTGATCAATGATAATTACAAGATATCGCTAACTCTCAACTTCCATAATAGATGGATTGTTTATAGTACACATATATGAAATTTGTGTTCTATTTAATCGTGAGTGCGCTGTATTTCAGCGGATTAATTTTTAAGCACCAGTCTTTACAACATTTACTAAAGCGATCAATATCTGTTTCCAGCGATTTAGCGTCATTAGGTTGAATTATTTCTCTGAATATTTTGCAATTATCTGCAATTAGTAATAAATCACTGGAGTTACAGACCAAGTCAGTAGCAAGATCATCTATGTGAAAAACAAAAGGCAACGGCCACAGCAAACTAAACTGTGTTACTCCAGAGGTCACAGGTTGAGGAACAAATAACAATCCAGATAGTACCACATTCTGACAACAGTCCTGTAGAAAACTTGCTTTTAAAGAAAGAAATGACCCATGAATATGGTACCTATTTGAAGTTTGTATAGCAGATGAGTATGTAAGATTGAATCAAAGACCTTCGATATATCTTAACATTTAATTCTGTGTTATTTGAAATGCATTTGATGCATTGTGCAAAAATGTACCATGTTATGTGAGGCATAAACTCCTAGACAAAAACCCGCGTTGGACGGTTCTAATCTAAGGAAAGGCAAATTTGAAGAGTTTGTCTTCTATTATCTTTTCACATATAATTGATAGTGACGATAGAAGAGATATAGATGTCTAAGATGAAACATTATCCGGACTTATATATAGGAATTGCATGAACTAATTTCCAAGACACATTCGGTAAAGCATCTATTAAAGATAATTGAGTTTGGAGTCGAAATAGCAGAAGCAAAACAAATTGAGCTAAAATTATCAGAATTTGAAAAGCTATATAGAGAGAGAGAGACAGCAGGAGAGTATGAACTTCCTTAGGGATGGTTTATAGATTCGAGAGAGTGTAAAGAGATACATATGGAATAGGACAGAAGGAAGGTCGAGTACTTGTGCATGGATATGTATTACAAAAGAAAGCATTAAATAGATCGGCCCTTTTGTCATTCTAAGCTTTGGACATTTCGTTATGCATAATTGAAGGAATACCAGAGCTCTTCGTCCTAAATTTAATCAGTGACCAAAACCGTTTAGAATATGTATATGTTTCGTCGGTTATCGAATCTGCATATTCAAAATGCTTTAATTGTGGTAGTTTTTGTGTGTTTCCTTATGTCAAAGAACGTTTTATATATACACCTTGTATGCTTACTTGGAAAAGCACGCCATTATTCCAATGCCGTATCTTCTTTTTAAGAACACTGCGAACATCGCGATCACACAAGATAGGATTTTTTTTTATTTTCTTAAATGGAACGCAATCTTCCATCACTGATTGAACGGCATTATGTTGAAAGTTATGTCGAGAGATTTATGATAGGTACAGAGTATGTTGCGGGACGCGGTAATGTTATGTGAAGGAATTGAGGTAAGCGCATAGACCAATGTACTGTTTTTTATGTATATTATTCATGTTGTATTGTTCTAGCCCAAGTTCATGTATAAAATTGTCCATGAAAAATATATAATTTCCATCGCTAGTTACCCCGTGTTTGCTATTTGACCATTTGGCTCACAAGTTAGAATCCACCAAGAACATAACCTCACGGAGAGTTAAAGCAACCAATAATGAACCATGACATTTTTCGAATAAAGAATCCGAACTTTTTATCTTTGATCTATGCAAGCATCCTATGCATATAGTACGAAATATGCCTTCTACTACCTCGATCCAAATAATTTCACAGCCACGGTTAAGGTCAAGCCTTACCATCCTGGGCCATTTTTTAATAACACAAAAACGCTGCTCTTGCTCGCGAGACCATCGGTCATAAATGTAAATAGAAAAATGTTCTATCAATGGTAATTCATTGTACCCAACCAAATCACTGAGCCAGGTTTCTGTCATTGCAAAACAATATAGTTCAATTATTTTACTGATATGTACCGCACAATCTGTCAGGAATTAAGACCCAATAAAGAACCATTGAAGAACAGAACAATTCCATAGTTTTAAATTTCAGTTTTACAGAGAAGAGTAATATTTGATTATATATTATTATTATATTTTATTATAATTACAGATAAGAGTAATATACTTGATTTTATATTTCAATCAAGTAACAATATTTAATGAAAGTGGAAAATAATTACCATTTGCTTGGTATTTCCATAACGAACATTGTGTGAAAATTAAACTTTAGGAATATGGGAGTACGCGTGTCCAATTCAGGCCTTTCCTGTTACCTGCCCTATATTACATTTCGATCCAGATGGTTAATTAAATTAAGAAGTGTATTTATTAGTTACGTATACAATAGAGAAACGGAACTTTACGAAACATAACCTACTCGTTGAAAATAGTGGCAAGGAGATTAAATGAAACGTTCTGTAATTCAGGCAAACTATTAGTACAAAGCATTTTCTTGTAGTTTATCATTTATAAATTTATCAAAGTAAAACATGAAAAACACTTTGTAACCAATACAGAAACAAAATATTAAGTATTGTTAAAATTTAAAGCATTAATAAGAGGTTAATTCTAGGCATTAAGTTTGCTAGTGGCTATTCCTATGTGTATCCATACTTATCGCACGAAGTATTTTTTTTCTGAGCAAGTCTGGTTTTGATATTAATATCAAAGCAACGGAGATACTTCATATTGTACTTAGCGATCTTGACTCCTTGTTCTGACTTCATTAATAGCTTTCTCTTATCATTGAGCACCAATTAAAGAGAAAACTCTTTCAATGTTAGAGTTGGATCGAGGAATCAAAAAGTACAACTCGCAAATCTTCAAAAGATAAAAATGGTCAAAAGGTTTGCTCTGGTCAGTGTAGATACCATGTTTGTGCCGATAAAATTAAAGCAATAATAATGCCACGCAATTATCAGACGAACTGAGAAAATTAAGCAGAAGCGGTTTCGAAGCTTCAACTGTTTAAATCTATTTTAAAAGCAAAATAACTGAAACTCTTCTTGAATTAGCCTACAATTATTTTTCTATTCGCTTGAACACCAATCAAACATGTCCTTCTTTAAAGTCAAACAATGTTTCTAAATTATGATTGGAACATTAGTACACTGAGGTTTACATACAACCAAGATAATATCAGAACATCAAATACATTTTATCCAGCTAATATTTTGTATTACCCACAATATTTTCTCAAACTTTGATATTCTTCGACGTTGATGATCTTTTTTTAAACTGATGGGTTTCGTATCTATTAAAACATTTTCCTAATTAACACTGTTCGTAGAACAATATAAAATATATTTCATCTAATTTTGAAAGATGGCATAAAGAGAAGGCATGACGACTGCTAACAATTGGGAGTTTCTGTACCTCCAAAACAAATCATTCCTGAACTACTCTTGTTTATCGTACCAGCAACTGTTAGCAAGTTAATAACTATAGGACGAAATTGAATAAATTTCCTTTATACTCGATTCCACTCGTTTGAGATTTTTAATAGTTCTTTGCCAGCAGATTCCAGAAGGAAAATACATTTTCTGCTTTCTATTAATTTACGACTATGAATAATAATTTATGTAAAATTTTACACAACTAAACAATCTTAAATTTTATGTAATTAATAAGTTTATTATTGTGTGACTATTTTTGCAGTCTGAGAAGCCAGGAACTTCAGCTTCACATGTCCTTCAGCCCAGTTAATTTTAATTCATGTAGGGGTATTTCTTCCGAGTGTGTAACTGAACTGAGGGAGATGGGCGTTAGGTGTATTAAGTTACAGAAGTAAATCCCTGGACTGAATGACCTTCACTCGTAATAATAAGGACTTTATAAGACACTGAGCATACAAAATAATACTGTAGCACTTTATAGCACATTATAATTAGTGCCTTGCTCATTCCCTATACACAGAAATAAATAAAATGTTTCCTGTTACCAAATAAAAAACAATCAAATGTTTGGTCTCCAATATCACATAAAGAACCTCCATTCTAATTTTACATTTTGGTTCTGAAAATAATTCTAGTTCATTATTTAAAGATTAAAAGAACTTTATTCATAACAAAGATGTCAATGCTGTATATAGAATTATAGATACATCACAGTGTTATAGTGTATTCAATACTAAATAAGCAATGTTCCTGAATCAACAATATGCCAAAGACTATGATGTAGAAAATGTTTAAGACAAATTATTTGAATTAATTAAATTTTCAGAATAAAATAACAATTATATTTAAACAAAATCTAAAAAAAACACATCTTTAAAGCAGGAAAATCTCGTCTAATGTCTTCCCAGGAGGCAACGTACCAAGAATAGAAGATACATTCCCTCACTGAATTGCGATACTGAGGCGCTGGATTAGGAAGGTGGTCGAGCGAGCATCACCTGAAACGATCTGTATTCGCCGACCAACTTCTTTAATAAAATTAAGGCCTGCCGTGCCCCAGGTACCACTTGACTCAATTGCGATCGCAACAAAAATATACTGTGCAAGTAGATTAGAGTATTTTCGATTTTTATCGGTCTCTCTACGAATAGCAGCACCACCCGCTTTCAAGGAAGAATGAGTAACATTCGAAATGGCGAATGTATCAGCGCAGGTGAAATCCCATAATAGAGGTCTTCCTCTTTTCCATGAAACTAGTGTCATTCCATCAGGTCTCTTACCGTCGGAGCGGCTACAGCCAGAGGGTTCTCGTACCGATGGTACGTTAGCAGAAACTAGAGCTTTGAGCATGATATCATTGACACTAGAATGACGCATGTGTCTACCAGCACTCCTGATACAGGAGAGACCATGAAAGCCCCGTTGATCCACGAATGCTCCACAGGCTGGATAACGATGAGGTACCCAGACGTCTGCTCCTGAACGTAAGGCAACAGCAGCCCGGAAGCTTTCATTCGAAAGATGTAGGCCAAGAGGAGGAGAAGGCAAAGCTTGGAGCCAAGCACCGGATTCAGGTGAATACGCTGCTAGTAGCCTGGCTTTATCTTCAAGACAAGTAGCGGATTGTAGTAACTGCGATTGTGTACGTTTGATGATAGGATAGTCCCAAGAAGACTGAGAGCTATTGACATCCAAAAGAGGAGAACTTAATCCACTTAACGTAGACCATTTTGTTGAACAATCTTGAATAGAGACGTCCGGGTCCAGGCAAAGGCCCAGTGGAAGGATAGACTCAACGAGACGACGAGAACCATGGAAAGACGCTAAAAAGGACGGAATCGCCAAATCCATGGCCCAACGAATGCCAAGTCCACCTGACCGAACGGGTAGGGTAGCCTGTAACCAAGCCTTGCCACTCAAAGAACAATTAAGGATCGATTCGAGGCCTGCCTGTAAAACACAATCGTAACTCTGTAACAAGGACTCTTCCCGCCAAGAAGGAGAACAACGTAAAAAGTACATTAATCGGGGGATGGAAAAGGAAGCACGAAGTAGATAGAATGCTGAATGTGCTGAAATTGATGATAAGCGGGAAAAGAAAAATTCAAGCTTAGAAATCTTCTCAATCAGGAGACTGCGTAGGGCCTCGGTAGAGATGGCGGAGCCAAGTAGATATGCTGAATCAGAAGTCATAAATCGTATTCCAGGAGCCAAGTCCATGAATCTCGAATAAAGAGCATCGTTCTGGTCTTGCGGAACATTTAGAAAACTAACTTCACACTTCGAAAAATTCAGATGTAAGCCAATTTCTGCAGATGCATCCCAAATGTTAAGTAAGGTAGAAAGAACTAGGTCTGGATCGTCCGCGATAGTGCCATCATCTAAATACCATAAGTTTAATTCGGTTGTTATAGAATTGACAATAGATTGTAGTGTAATTGCAAAAAGAGCAGGACCGAAGGGATCACCCTGTTGGGCCCCACGTTGAGATAAAATGATGTCATCACGTTGAGATTAAAATATTTAGACTTTGAATTCCAACTGGTAGTGGAATTAGCTGAGACATTTTGCTTTTCTTTTCTGATATTAAACTTTCAGTTGGACTGTTGTAACATTTTCTTATAGTAAAGTTTGAATCTTTATAATGATGTACGAGAAGTAATTTCATATCTTAAAATGAAAATTAAGTTCTCCACGTAATATTGAAAAAAGAATATTTGGTTGTTTTTTACTTGATAATTGCAAACATTTTATTTATTTCTATGTACAGGGAATATGCAAGACACTGTGCTATAAGACACTCGCATTTACTGCTCAATAAAGTGTCTCTCAAAAAATAAATATAATTTTACATGGATTTAAGTAGAAACGACATAGAAAACCAAAACAATTACAGAGCGTATGTAGCCACTGGTATAAATCTTTCTAAACGATATGTTACTTTCTGAGTAAAGTGGCAAGGGAGATATGAATTTACTTGTGGCATTCCTGTAGTTTGTATTTCCAAAACCTTTACATTAAGGCAGTTTAAAAGTCTTAGTACATCGTGAGGTATGTATTTACTCGTGTGTAGTTTAAAAGCAGAAATTGCGAGTCATATGTTGGTTTTTATTTCAAACGTTTTTGTTTTAAAATTATTATTTACATATGATTGTGACGTTGAGTTAGTAGATTTGATAAAATAAGATTTATTGCATGAATATGTCATATTTTTAATTAAAAACGACTAAACCTGCTATCCGATGTCTTGGTAAATAAATCATTATTCTTGCTAATTTAATATTTAGTTAATCACGACAATTCTAGATTATTTAATGAAACAATTACGTACCTAGAATAAGCGTCTCGTATTGGCTTCCTATTACTTTAGGTTACTTACTTACTTACTATATGGCTTATGGAACTCGCAAGATCATTGCAGCAGTAACAAACGTTCTGCGTAGTATTCTATCCTGAGCAAGACGAAGACAATTTTCATCACAAACATCTACTTATTTTCCCAACGTAGTCTTGGTCTTCCCAACGGTCTTCCCTTCGACGTACCAACTACGATTGAATATAATATTCGTTTTACCCCATCCGAGCGGCATGGTTTGCCCACCTCAGTCGTCGCGATTTAATTATTCTTGCAATATCGGGTGAGTAGTAAAGTCTATTAAGTTCTTCATTATAAAGTTTCCTCCATTCCCGAGTCATCTCGTCCCGTTTCTGACCGTATATCTTTCTCAACGTCTTATTTTAATTCACATGTAAGTTATGTTCACATGCTAGGGTTGTACTCCAACATTCGTAACCGTATAGTATTACCGGCAGAATAGCATATTAAAATGTGCTGTCGCAAAAAAAAATGGCTTCTTTTTTTTTTACATCAAAGTTACTACTTATCGTTTCTTATCTTGTTACTCTGTCCTCTCCTGTTGTTTACACTCTTGAAATTCTCTCCGTTTTCCAGTGATCATGTTAAAAAATATTTTTTTGTGGTACTCAAATTTCACTGTGAGCCGCCGCAGGTGGATGCGCGTCTGACTACGAAACGGGTGATGCCGGGTTCAAATTCTGATATGGCGCTGGAGACTCTTCTTCAGCATTCCCTTACCTTGTGTTCTGAGATGCACCCAGCCTCTTGTGAAAATGAGTACTAGAGTGTTCCTGGTACTCCTGGACAGCTTGGAAAGTAAAGGCGGTCGAATGTCTGACTGACCATACCTCCTCAGTTCGTACTGTAAGTTGAGTGTATATAGTGTATTACCTCCACATTTATCATGCACCTTTCACGGCGCGTGTCCGTCACAGAAAGGATACATTTTCTTTAGCAATTTATTTCTGGATCCAATTCAGGCAATTGAAGATTTTCCTGTTGCGTTAGTGCACACTGGACTGATGAAAGAAACAAGTTGATATGTTGGTGTAAGGAAATAATACAATTAAAAACGAGGAGGGCTGAAAAGAAAAGGATTACTTGACATTCAATTATTAAGAATGTTCATCTTTTATAAACGACACCAAATATATATTACAACTTTGTACCCAGACACATAGCCATATTTCGTGTTGTTATGGGAAAATGATGACTTTAAATTATTTTAAAATCAATGTCTTTAGCATCCCTTTCATTCTGAGAGGCTTAGTTGTTTAGATTTTGAGACATTTTGATTTCAAATCATCATTTACTGCCAAACATGTATTCAAACTAAACGTATGATCAAACTAACGGAATCAATGTTATGCTTTATGGTTGAATTTGGCATATCTATATCATTTTCTTAAAAAGATCTAACATTTTGTATTTTTATTGGTCACCAACACATTCTTTTTTGACATTGATTGTAAACTAACCACTGTGATGTACCACAAGGAAACCTATTATATTAACTGTTTGGAAGAGGATAATTGAAGTTCTAATATTGAAATATTAGAAATATTGAATAAGTCCTTCATCTATTGTTTTATTTTTGGCATATTCATTACATCTTATTACGGGCTGGCAATAAAAATGATAAGTTTCAGTTAAATTACACTTTACAAGTAATGCATGAATTGAAAGTAAGGCAGTGGTGATGTTCGTCGAAGGTTTAATTTCGAATCTTAAGCAAAATGTATTCGCAGTTCTCCTGTTTTGTTAGCTAACTTTACCGCCTTTGGAAAATTAATTTACATACCCTGATATTTTTATGTATTTTTCAATAAAAAGTGTTTTCTAAACTATAATATATGTACATACGTTTTCTTCCAAAAATGAATTACTTTTATTTGATACATGCGTCATTAATCTGTATGTGTGTCTAAGTCAAACTGTCATTAAATAGAAAATTTGTAAATGTTCAATTTGTTCTTTCAATTTCAAATAGTTGTGAAATGATTATGAAATTATCTTACTGAAATGCTGTTGAATATCGGATGTTATTCAAAATAATTCTCTTATTTCTTAAGCTTATTGATAAAGCCACAATACTTCAATTGCGTTTCCAGAGCTTTTGCTTTTAAATACTTCCCACATTTTGCCCAAGCTTCACACACAATATGGCACACTTTCTCGCACATACACACACACGAGTTCTTTCAAGTGTTTAATTCATATGTCAATACATAGAACCAGACTCTTTTCACTGCTTGTTGATATTACTGTAGACTTGTAATCGTAAAATGTAGTACTGCAGCACACTGGCATTCCCCGTGAACTAACCAGGGATGCCGGAAATAGGAAGTGATTGGCCATACCCTACTTATATGAGACCAACACACAACAGACTTGTCATTTTGTTATAAAGGAATTATGGTTTGATATTTAGTGTGAACATATTAAATATAGTGATTCGAAATCCAATTTAAACTGTAGGACCAGTTCTTACGTTCTCATCTTCAATCGTTTTAAGTTGTTCCGTCAGTTTATCTTTACCTTGGGTTCATCTTGTCCATGAATCTAAGGAAGAAAGTTGTGTCTTCGGGTAGGAGCGAATTAATACCATGACGTTAATGATTGTGGTATGTCTTTATGATTAACGAATTTAGGTCGTCAATACATGTAGCTGTAGTACATTTTACCAAGAACTTTCCTTGAAGACTAACGAAGGTAGTTATGTACGTTATCCTGTTCAATCTCTACTCTGGAGATATAACTCTACTATTTTAGCCACAGCTGTTCTTCAGCCAATAATTGTTTTCTCTGTTTCCTTTGGATGGAATGGAGATTTGTGATGTATTCATCACAAGATCGTGCAAGATAAGTAAAACAAATTTATGTCTTACCTTAATGATCTCGCTTTCTAGTGAAGTAGGTCTAGATTGTATCCCGGTTATGGGAAATTAAACAGAGTCCTTTGGAGTTCACTTTAGCAAAAGCTTTCGGTCCTTATTTTTAGAATCTTACAAACTTACTTACGACAAATTTTCGTATATCCGTAACACAAATTGTCAAATAACTTTGGATAAATTTCAAAATATGTCAGCGTTGTTGTATTACCAGAATACAACTTACAGAAGGGGAATACAATTTCTTGTTACAGATGTGTTTAGGATCATAGCCTATCACTTTTTTTGCTGTACAAAGTAAACTTTTAATAAAGAAATGTAACAAAGTTACCATATTTGATACTTTAAAGATGGTACGAATGAATTCGTTTCATAGTTTAGAAATATAATATATGCTGAGCTTTTAAAACAAATTAAACACATTTAACGTAAACTTTATGAATATATAATTTACGAAAACATACGAGATGCATTCATATATTGGTAAATGTGAGTACGGGTTTATAAAATCATGTGGTATATACATATATAACACATTCAGGTCTTTCAAGAAATTCCGCATGGATTTACCATGCCAATAATAAAATAGATTTCCCAGAGACATGTATAAAAGCCCGGCAGAAGTTCCACAAAATAATTGTCTCTGGTTGTTAGCAATTGGAAGTGCATTGTGGGTACCTGGGGAAGGAGCTGACCGCCTTAAATAAAACCCCAGGAAAAGAACTTGTTTGAGATCATCAAATATGAGGTCGAAGTTCTTCCCACAATGCATGGAGATTGCAGGCGGTCAGGGCTGCGTCCTAATTTGTTTACATTATTTTAGAAGTATTTCAGAAAAGAACGTAAGAATACACAACCAGATCTACTTAAGCGAGTAGAAGAGGTGCAAGTTTTGTCCTTTTTTCCTTCTTCTAGAATTCGGTGTGAAGTACGAAGGAGATATTTTTAGGGTATGTAATTCTTGGTATATTACTCAGATATCGCGAAGCCTTTGTTGAGATCCCAGCAATGGTAAGGGAGTTATATATTTTATTGTAATGCAAGCTATTGCCCACCATTTAGCAGCCATGTTGTACTGTTGCCGTTCGAAGGCGTAACCAAGGATACCGCCGTTTCCGCATGCAGTTCCGCGCCATGGGCCACCCGGCTCCATTTGAAAAGCCCTAGAACGCGATATGATAAGTTAAATTTATTACATAATTTTAATAAGGACATTATTTTATTTTTGGGTAGGAACCATGATTTTATTTGACGGGGAATAGCGCTACATACACCGTCAACATATACTGGACATATCAGGTGACTTACAGAAAGAACATTACTTGCACAATTAATTTCAAGGTGAAATCTTTAGAACTTTGGGATTGCGAACTGCGCATGCGCAGGTTGTTTTTTGAACCTTTCGTGCAGGTGTTCTTTTATAATTGCTTTTCATATAAATATGCTCAATAATAATTTATAACTAGTTTCTTTTCATGTTTGCCGCTTGATTGACCGTGGCGCCAGTTGAATGACATTTAACAATATATGTGTTGTTTTGCATCCTTTGATGCTCCGAGCGTGTTAGCAGCTGCTCCGGCTTTTCTCTAAGAATCTTACTGTGCAGATGTTCGTTTATTTTTGTGTGTCATTGTTATGCTTGCAAAAGTACTAGAAGCTGTTTCTACGCATTCCTTGATATTTTTCTCACCTAGAAGGTGTTTACAGAACTTGTTGAATTTTGTTATTTATAAAATAGTTCATAACGTGTAAAGTTCATTAAAAAAATGTGTAAAGCTCTGCAGTAGATATGATTCTAGAAATTAGTAAAACCATTATGCGCATTTACGATAATTACATTGCAGATGAAAGCGACGGACTGTAGACGGAGAACGGCTCTTTTCCAGTATTTTGGCATTACATCTATTTCAAGCATGATGGTAAAATTTAATTCAGACAGTGATGAAGGACATTGTGCTTCTAGCGCTCATTAAAGTAAATTTTCATCTGCCACTATGTGTTCCAGTGAAATTGGAAATTCATGTGGATGTGCGAATTTTAGGATTGAATGATAGGTGTATTATTGAAGATATTGAAAATTAGGATTATATAACATAATTGTCCCTTATTGTGTGTTGAGTGATTATATAATTTTTGCAATCGACAGAGACATCGTTGTGCTACACTATCAATAGATGAGGAAATCCCTTTGAGGAAACGCACATATAGACTCATAATGGCTTTTGTGATTTTTTTTATATTTATCATGTGTATCTTTCTATACATGGACATTTTGATAAAGTTGAAACTTTTGATAGATTCTTCGCAATTTTCTTTTAATACGAATGGATGAATCTAAGAAAAAGTAATTGACACAAACGTTAATGCAGAACCAGATTATGACGAAAAGATACAAATAGAGTGATAATAAATCTGTATTTTTTATATTTATATTATTTATTTTTGAAATTATGTGCATTTTGATAATATTGACATTTTTGAAAAATTTTCTCGCAATTTACTTGTACTAAAAGTAGACGAAGTAAAGATAAAATTATTTGAGAAAGAGGGTAATGCAGCACTAGATAGTGAGTGAATTATTTTTAAGAACTTTGAATAAATTCAACATTTTAAACTATGAATTTACTTTGACACGCCCCAACCAAAGATCCCATACGAGGATCACACAGACAAATAGGGTCGCCATGATCCTAGAGTACCCACGCAGCGCATCTAACCTGACCTCTGGCTCCAAACATTTTCTACACCCCAGACGAGCGGCGCAGAAATGTCTTCCAGATTTAAGAATATCTGGGAAAGAGAATTCCAGATCCTTGTGATAGCTGTAAAAAAATAATTTAGATCGAGGGAGGAAATACCGGTAAGGCGACCCCTCCAACCGTTCAATTAGATCGTCAGTTCATACTCCGAAGTACCAGCTGGTTCAGATTAGCGACAGATTAAGAAAGAAAAACGCAAATCTTTACTTCGGAAATAATCTCAAACGATGATAGGCATAACGACTCATATGAGACTCATACTGTGTCTTTACTCACTTCGAAGTCTACAGGGTGGCAAAAGACCATGTCTTACCTTTACCTTAGTAGGGCCCACACCTGTAGTCTGGAATCGTAATTCCTGAAATAAAGACAAACGAACACAAACGAATGACGGTCGCAACTCAATCCAAACGTAGTGTTATAACACACAAATACAAATAATATTTATTCACACAAATCACATGCTGGAGTCACTTCATATGTCAACGCAGAAATAACCAGAAATTCAATATATAGTTCCTTTCCCAAGTTATCACTTCTCAGCTGGCGACAGAATCCTACCATTGGCCTACGGATTTATGAACCGACCTAATCTAATTAAAATCACATCACTCAAAACGATAGGTTTACCGAAACACAGAAATATTTAGTATCAATTGCTGTCCACTTCACGTAACGATTAGTAGTTAAATTCCAATGAATATCAAGTCAGACACTAAATAACTCACTGCACATTATAAATATTGCTATACACTGTATGAGGATTTTCAACTAATTCCTTAAATCGTACCTGGTTAACTGAGAGGTTTCTACACTACGTTCACTGAACATAAACACAAGATTGTTCGAAGAAATATAAACATTTCAAAATTGCAATTGATTACTTTGAATTTACAAATTGCACGTTTTCGGATATGATAGTTTCATTAGAATCTGAACAGAAGTACTGTTGAGTTCAAGGAACAAACAAATTTGAATGATCTATCTGGTGTACATTGAATTAATTAAGCAGAACTGAAAGTTACGTAGTCACATATAAATGTTCATAATTTATATAATAATTAATAAATTTTGTTGATATTTTCACAAATTATTCCCGAAACATTGTTATATAATTTAGAAAAATGTTGTTACCGTATTATGTACACGAAAGAAGTTCTAGTCCAAATTACGTGGTGCAGAAAGAATCAATTTATTTCTAATAATTGTGTGAGGTCATTACAAGTGATTACTACCTTATACAAAAGACGTTCTGAATAACTCTTGAAAATGGAAAATAATATTATAAAATATGACTTTTTCATTGGAGAATAGTGGCTGGGGTTGAAACCAAAATTTCAAACCATGTCGAGTAATATTAAATTTACTATTAACATGAAAACGGTACGCAAAGATAGATGAACAGACATGTTGGTAATTTGATTAAGTAATGAGAATAAGCGGTAGCTGTCAAACATGGCTAACCGGAAATCTCTAATGGATTTGGAAAACTGGAGACGAAAATATGCATATGACTACTGAAATCTAACGAACTGGTACTTGTAATGTAAGAATTCGGTAAATAGCGGCCCCATACTGAAATTTAGAACATATCGTACATTTTGACAAATAATCTCAAAATAAAATAATAAATTTTAATGAGTTGAAAATTCCGAAATAATGTCGCTGAAAAAGTCCTGATAGCACTTATATCGGTTCTAGTTCTTCATGATACGATTTAATATAATTTTCCGGAACGGACGAAATTATTCGAAATATTATCAAAATGTTTACGAAATTTGGTGTTTATATCTTTCTCTCGTATACAGGGTTTAGGAAGTACAGATGACGGAAAGCCCGTGCGTTCATTCGCCTCATCATTAAAATTGGAACTGAACTAACATGGCGTTGGAGAGCAGATCTCCCAGCAAACGGGGAAGAAGGCTGATTCACACCAATCAACAAAAAACAAGTCACGAAGCATCGACTCGGGTCTAATCAAAACAAGCGTTAGATCCAAGTCATTGCTGCGTGACTAACAAAAACCTGGATGGATAACGATTAAAAATCTAAAGCAAAAATAAAACGAAACACGCTCAAAGAGTCTAAAACCAACCAAAGAAAATGAGGCAAAGAGAACATACAAAAAGCAAACAAAACGGAGACTAAGAAAATAAAAGGGTTAGAAAATAAATAATTATGGAATAACAACTAGGCTGTTACAACTTTAAGAACTTTAAACATTTATAAACGTAATTGACCAGGAAAAATAAATTTACTTTTAAGAACTTTGAGTGTGTGAACTTATAAGTGTTTCTGTTTACATGTAGTATGTAAATAATTAAGTGTTATGTGATTGCAGAATGTTATGCAATACTTACCATTTACATTGAACTGCTTTCTCCTACCTTGATTTTAATCTTTAGAATATTTTTTCTTTATAATTTTGAATAGACCATGATTGATATTGCACAATTATATCTTTCTCCCCATTTTTTTTTAAATTTGAAGAAAGTATGACGCTTTTTTTAAGAATGACTCCTCCTAGAATTATGGGAGCAAGTTGAATTTTGTTGTTTAGTCACGTGTTGTTGGCCTCGTTAAAATTTAAACCTTTTGTTTTGTTCTAACCATGGCACAGAACGCTAGTACAAAACACCATTGTCAAAGTACCAGTATACCCATCTTCCTTGCCTGTAAGACCTTTCTGTGGATGTCGTTCAAAATTGGATGATCAACCTTGCATACTGAAATCAATTCGTAATTGGAGCACTAAAGACATTCTGCTCTGTTTCGCATGTCCATTTTGGAACAAGGAGAAAACTGAACATTATTGTATGGGTTATTCGTGGAACACCGATAAGTGAAGAGAACCGTCTTGAGTTTTTGAACGATAGTGTTTATCGAGTGTTAATAAATGCAAAGAATATATATCAGATATTTTAATTATATGTAAATACTCATACTGGATGTAATCATTTAGAAGCGAACTTTGATTATGTACTTCGTTTTCTGTTGGGAAAGAAAATAGTGGAATTATGTGGAGAATTTATCATGGAGGGCATATTTGGTGCACGTGACTAGGAATTCTTACGATTGTCCTGTGCTAAGTTTATAAAATATTAATGTCAATCAAAAGTATTCTACTTACCATATAGGTATTCAGTGAACGGTTGCTCTGTAAGAAATTGTGTGCAACTTCAATACTGGTTTTTGTTACAGAGCTCAAATTTTATGGAGAACATTTTTAAAATAAAATTATAAGTTTGTTATTATAAATAGACTTTTATTGTATTGGAAAGACAGTCATTGTATATATTAGATAAACCTTTATTTTTCATTCATCCATTTTAATACTCTAAGAAAAAATATTTAGAGATAAAGTATGGAAATAAAATATTAAATAGTTTTCTGTTCAGGAAAATGTTAATTATACTTTAATGTAAGAAAATAATATTAAAGTTGGAATATCTTTATTTTAAAGGAAAAGTTTCAACAAAATAGTTTTGTTCAAGATAATAAATACGTTACATAACATTTTGTTAAGGTAAAATAATTTAAATTAAGATCAATCCGAAAGTAATGTCTGTTTCTTATTAAACTTTTCTTTACAATATTGATTCATATAGACTCAATATTAGTTAAAGAAGTTACACAAAATTTTGCTCAGTTAAAATAATTAAAACGTTTTCTTTAAGCAAAATATTATTTTCTAAAATACTATGTGGTTTTGATTAAACTTTTGTTTAATGAAATATTTTGAAATTATTAGTTTACATACAACTTCTATAAATAAAATAAAATTACTTTCATAAAGTTTAAGTTGATAATAATTAGTTTTGTTAAAATTTCATTGAAGTGATAATAAAATAAATTATACTACATTTTTAAGTATAAAGAATAAACTAAGTTGGATTTTTGTTCCAAATTAAAACTTAAAAAACTGTTAAAGTGGAATTAAATAAGTAACAGGAAGAAAATCAACGATATAGAAATTTGATTAAGTAAAAATGTTTTACTTAATATTGAACTTGAAATTTTAATTTCACAAAATAAAATTTGGTTTTCAAAATTTTTAAGAATAATTTACTAAATAATAGAAATTTGATCAAATAATCTTTCACTCGTAGTATTAAATTTAAACAAAAGTATATTTAAAAATTCGTTGATGTATATAGTTAAAACCCTTGTAATACATATTTCATACTCATCGATCATACTTACATTGATATTAACAATAATTAATAGAATTGAATAGAAGTTCTTTCATTTCAAACATGAGACGGAGAATTAATGGTATTATTTACAAGCTTGGTGTTAAAGGAAAATACAAAACACGTATCCTAGCTTTCAAAATCTAAACAAGGGCCATTAAAGAAGCCAAAGGGCAAGGCGGACACTTCGAGTCGTTTAACACGTTTTCAGGCTTTAGGGGGAATGAGTGCCAATCTTTTACAGAGTATATTATATATAGGGATTCTCTCAGTGCACGTAATAAGTAGTTGCAGACGTATTTCAGTGAGGTTTGCTGAAGTGGAAGTATCTACTTTATTTACTTTTCATAGCTTCTTGGTCTATTTAGTGCTACAATGTTTGGATACAGATATACTTGGTGGAATTGCTGTGTATTGGCCACCAAATGAATGCGGTGACACACTCGTTGAACGTATGCAACTCCAACATGAATTAAGCGGAGCATACAGTTAAAATCGCTTATGTGCGGCGTATGTTAATTTACAAGGCCATTCAAATAGCGGCCTTACATGAGGGTAAGCCACGGCCTTTAATGTTGCTAATTGCCAAACCATTGTTTACTTTAATATATAAATTGAAGCGGGGTTATCCTTGTTGATCAGACAAGATCTAGCATATAGTGATATATTGTTATACAGGAGAGCGGAAGACTCATTTCAGTTAAAGTTGCAACATTTTGTTATTATAGCAAGCTACGTTAAAAGTGGTTCGCATCATGGCGCGGAACCTAACAGGTTTTTATTTAATATAGTAGGGCCAAACTGTTTGAGCAATAGACAAAGATCGGAAGACCGCTCTGAATATTCCGTAAAAATATGTTTTTTAATAAATAATAAAAATGTTATACAGTTTTTTGCTGACTTCCCGGAAAATATTTTTTTCGGTTTATTTTCTTCTTCCAAGTA
>JAGDQP010034967.1:0-19824 GCA_022664845.1 Lepisma saccharinum | reverse complement strand
GTTAATCTTGATGTTGAAAAAGACAATTTGGAAGCATTTATGAAACGGTTACCAGCGTTTTAATTTTTGTGGCAACATGTTTTACAAACGTTCCTGAATGATAATTGATCTTTCATTGGTTAATATCTTAAAAACTGCTCAATATACAGGGTTACCATGTCCGGTACCGTATCGATATCGTATGTATACAGGGGAGATACTTTAAAACGCAAGGTCAATTTAAAAAAGTTGAATTATTGATTGATATTTCATTTCTGGGACACGTTGTATGATCTTCTAAATGCATCAGAACGCAGTTAGAGCCATCCTGGCTGCAGTTAGATCATATAGTTGTTGAAAAGAGAGGATGTAAAACAAATTGAAAGATGTCCATCGACATATTTGGTTGAATTCTCTATTTTTATTGCTATCACCGCTTTAACAATCAAACTGATACTTACCCTATTATGCGTAATTTATTTGCCATGTGCATAATATTATTTCTAGAAACAAATATGTTGTTGTGTCTTAGTAAAGCAGCTTTGTTAAGTAAGCTGTGTTAAGGAAGGATGTGTATTCATTGGAGAAGGTAGTGAAAGGTGGTCAAGGAAAGAATGCATGTAGACAAAGATCCGCATCTCATGAACTTTGAACCAACATCTACTCACAACAGTAGCCCATCCTTACAGAGATATTTCGAAAGTTTTTTCTCAGTAATACCAGGAAAAATGCATCCAGTCTTGTAGTCTAAGGAGTAAGTCGCGGACCTTGGTTTGAAAACGGGTACGTATATGTGGGTGTAACTCCACCCCCAGCTATTCTGACTGTGATTTTCCAGAGTTTTCCCCAATCTCAGCAGGCGAGTGCCAGGGAGATACCTTTCCCATCCTTTACCTACCCCACCCCGATGTGAGTCGAAGATACCAAAAGGCCATAAATTATTTCAATTTAATTCAATTCAAAGAAACAAATACCTACTAACTAGACATTTCCCTTCAACTGTCATCCATTTCCCCAAAAGTAAGTGACAACTATCTGTTCAACTGTACCTATAGGTGAGAGTCACATTTTTCGAGAATTTCTCGAAATAAAAATATTATAGACAAACTGTGTTTTAAAAGTAAGCTCATAGATATGCGTTAAAAGAGATTATTGATCAGAGAACACTGAAAGTGGTATATAATTCCACAATGAACACACCGGAGTGTTAATTACTTGCACAATTGTGAATCCAAATTCAAATTTTTGATTTAAAACTCGCGAGAAATAAAAAAGTTAATTTACATTTAAGTTCAGCAGTATTTGAATGTGAAATAATAGCAACAATATATTCTTTGTCTTTGGAATAAAAATGTATTACGTATTCGTATGAAACGCACAATTCCTCCCCCAAATCCCACGTTTTAATTTTGAGTGGAAATTATGTAACATAATTCTTCCTTCAATTCAGAACGAAAAAAAAATGTATTTGGAATGAATAGGATAATATAGAAGCTCTTTTTTTTTTCGTTTTATTCGTAATTATTTCTTTACATCTGTGCGTGTTAATGCCGTAGGGATGAAGTGGGAGATTATTTTTGTCGCCTGCATTGAAAATAATGGAATAGGGTATAAAATGTCTCGATACATGCATGATTAATGAAGGCCGAGTATTTTAAAATGGAAATTGAACTTTATGAGGAACCTCCTTTTTTTTTAGAGATCAATGCAAGAAGTGACTATATTATAGAAGTGTTGTCTGTATATGTGTAGCAGGAAGTGGAAAGGGAAGGATACATGATATATTTATTCATGAGTTGGGTTTAGAATGAAAAAAAAAATCAATCCATCCAACCAGCGTAATATGTAACCTGTTTGACAAGAGGAAATACTTTCAGTAAATAGAACGAAAAAAACAAAACGAAAACGGAATTGTTTGTAATTACAATGAAATATAGCACATTCTAAAAGTAAGAACGCCTGACAGAAAAATCGTGCGGATCATTTTGCAGATAGATCATTGTAAGTTTTGTTCCCTTTAATTTCAAATCTATAACGTAAAGGTATTTTCTAGGGATATAGTACGAATGTTCTCGTTGGAATACGCGAATATTCCTAGAATATCCCATATATCTTGGTATATGTGTAGAACATTCTACGACTGTCCGGTATGACCGCATATGCTAAAGATATTCTTTGTGTATGTATTCTCAGAATATTCCAGGAAAGTTCCTAAAATTTAAACCTAGATTATCGTTTAAATATTCTCGAAAGCATATACTACGTATATTCCTATTGGTTCATACATTTTTCGGAACTTTCTACCATACGGGGCATCAGCGGGATAATCCTTGAATATTCTATGTTGTGTTGAAATATTTAACAGCTTTTTACGTAACAGGGTGTGAAACTGAGTATCTTCTTAATGTTTAACATATTAAAAAAAAGGCATAATATATCGTGCACTTGGGCTGAAACTTCGATGAAAGAATAGATGGTTGAATTAAACTTATGCTGAGATGCTGAGGATACACTTCTCAATGTTGACATTATTTGAATCAGTTATTGCAGAAAGGAGACAACACAACAGAACAGCATTTGGAGATACATTTTGTATTCAACAAAACAGATTTTTAGTCAAAGTAGCGTTACTTACACTTTCATCGATCATTTAAAATATCTTTATGGTAGTACCTTAGACATATTACCTATATCGTAAGTAATGTAGTCATGCGGTAATAGACCAGAGACCTACTGATTACAAACCAATGAATACTTGTTCTGTTTGTCAGTGTTTTTCTCAGGAAAACCTGTTCTGCAGGATATTTTATACTTCTTCGGGGATATCTTTGAAGTCTTCGTCAGGTGTCTTATTGCGGGTTCCATACGTTAAGAGCGCTTAGGTACTTTTGGAACTCAATCAACGTAATACGCTACGTTACCCTCCATAAATGAAACATTGCTATTTGTAAAGATTGGAAAGTGGGAAAGAAGGTGTCTCAGTCTTGTAATGGTCTATTCTTTTTCGCTATAAGGCAGATCAGAATCTAGAAAGCTCAATGCAGCCGGAATGACAGAGCAATTCAATATTGCAGCTGGGAGTCGACCATCCTACTCTGTACTCTGTGTTTTCTTTCGAGACGAGAATAAATGATGTGCAGCAAGGCTTCGTATCAGGGATGTGTTATCTTTCTTTTCTATTTATTCTAAAAAACAAAACATTAAATTTAATGCTAATGATTTTAAGGTCTGTAATTATTACAAGAGCAGGAATTTTGAAGATAACAATTCCTGTCCGAGCTGATAACCATCATACTACACTTCCTTTTTCATTTCACAGTTGGTGAGTACTTGTGTAAATGGGGGATCTATTGTATGAACAAACGTTATATATAGCCAGCTGCAATGTAACAGAAAAAAAAAGGGAAAAGAAAAAAAACATGTGTAACGCTTGGTAATGTTTGATAAGAACTCTGGAAATCCTCACAAAAACATACGGTACATGTGTAACATTGTTTCATGTGGTTATAACTCGAGGCGCTGAAATGAATGGTACTGTGTAGAGTGTACTTTCATGGATTATATGCCCAAAGTCATATACAGCAATTCTAGGGGGAAAATATTTATAGTTCAGTTGAGTGGATGAGACGAGTTAGTGTAACTGAATCTTTCCGTTTACCTATATTTTTAATTTTAAAACTTCACTTTGAACTTCAGTCCATTCATTAAGAGAAGATCTATGATGCTTTTAGCTAATTCAAATTAATTGAATTACGTTTGGAAATTGTTAACAGCTTTTGAGTGGAACGTACATACATGTTAAGTGTTTTTGTGTTTAAAAGACACAACTGTTTCTGTCAATATTGTGAAATTATCTCATGGTGTTTATTCGTAAATTATCTGCCTGTACATTTATTTATGTTGACTTAAGCTTGTACGTTCAGCTGAGCTTTTCCATTACCAGAGGTCAATTCAGATACAATTTTTTTTTTTTTTTAACAATTTGGGCAATGTTTCAGAGTGGTTTTGTTTTAGATTTTCGGGCGATGTGCCCAGGGGTTAGTGGAAAGAGAATGGAAATATAGACTCATTTATTCGTTGAACGTAATGGCTCTATGGAAATTTCTCGGCAGACATGCCTTTACACATATTAGAGCTCGTTTTTTTCTTTCAGTTACCAGGTGTAGTTGATACAAGCAATTTGATTAGTTCGATCGTTGTGAAGAAAATACACAATCATGTACAAACATAAGTTAGGTAAACATTTCTATTTTCTCTTCATACTTAGATTACTATAAAATCATATTACTGGGTAGCCTGCACCTTTTCAATGAAGCTGTGTTCGTTAAGTGAAAACCAATAAGTTAAATTAAACGATACTGCAAGCCAGTGGCTTCAAACCAATTGTCTGCGGACCCCTGACAATTTCATTATATTATTGTACTTGTTTATTATTAATTATCATCCTGACTTGTTTTTGTAGTAAATATTATTACATCCTCGAAAAATGAAAATTTGAGGTACACCTGCACCTAAAGCTTTACTAAGGGTATTAGCATGTTTTGCCCTGACTACGAAGGAGAAGGAGTCAAGGTAAAATCATGAATCTGTAAATAAAGTATTATACATCAGTATAGAAGATGGTGGTAAAGTGTATCTGATAGCTTAACTGTCGACGAAGCTGTCGATTCTTTCTATAATATATTGTATGCCATTTTCGATAAATGTGTACCACTTAAAAGATCTAAAGTACCCGGTCTGGTTTTCAAATTATATAATCAAACTCGTCAGGAGAAAGGCATACCATCGTAGAAAATGAAAGCAAGCAGTCGGAGATGTTAGTTATCATTATAATAAATTTAGAAAATTACGTGCTCTTTCCAAAAGAGAAATATCTAATGCTTATAAAATATATCTGTGTAATTTGCAAGACTAACATTCTAACTGATCCAAAAAGCTTTTGGACATATGTAAAAAAAAAAATAAAAGAAGGAAGTCAGAATGCAACGTACTTAATTACGAGGGGCAGTCCTTAAGTGATGAAACAGCTATTGCTTCATGAAACAACATTCATGAAAAACTTTCAAGTGATACACAATGTGTCAAAATATAATCTTGATACTCTAACGCAACACAGTAGTTCCGAAATCTTAGATTAATTATCCCTGGAACACATCGAACTGAGGGACGTTGAAAAAGCTATAAAGAAACTGAAACCTCGGTCATCTTTTGGTCCTGACAAAGTACCGCCCTATGTTATCAAAGGCTGCATTGAAATACTGAAATATACGCTACAAGCAATTTTCAACAAATCAATAGTTACATGTGAATTCCCTACCAAATGGAAACTTGCCTATATCTGTCCCATACCAAAAAATGCTGCCACGAGTAATGATCGCGCAATAGCCATAATATCTGCACCAGCCAAAGTATTCGAAATTATTATTCATGAGCAAATATATTCACACGTTTGTCTAATTATTTCTCCCTTCCAACATGGTTCCTTGCCAAAGAAATCGACTGTAACTAACCTTGTTGAATTTATACATTTCTTAGCTACACAAATAGATAATAAAGTCAAGTAGATGTAATTCATACCGACTCTTCAAAAGCCGTTGATGTCATTAATCACGATATCCTTCTTAGCAAGCTTTTAACTTCCAACTCTTCAGAGAAACTTCGTCAGTTAGTAGCGTCTTATTTGTGTCATCGTAAACACCGTGTGCGTTACAAAAATATTATAACTGAGGAATATATCGTAGGATCTGGGGTACCACAGGGATCGAACCACTGGGAGGAGACCCCTTAATTCCTCTTGCTAAGGCTTAAGGCCCTCTTTTGTTTTTGTTATATGCAAATGACTTGCCTGCTGTAATAACATCTTCTAACAAACTTCTGTATGCAAATGATTTAAACATCTATCGCAGTATTTCTTCCGAATCGAATGCTGTAGCCTTATAAAACGACATCATTGCAGTCTCCAATTGGTGCAAAACATACATGTTGTTCTTAAACATTATAAAATGTAGTGTAATGTCTTATACGAAAAAGAGGAACTATTTGAAATTCGATTACAATATTAATGATTCACCATTGGTCCGAGTAGATTTTAAAGCCCAACTTCTCGTTTGATATGCACATTAAGCGTATTATTAGTGAAGCTCACAGAAACCTCGAGTTTGTAATGAGATGAGGAAGTGATTTTTGAAATAGTAATGTTCTAAAAATTTTATATCCAGCGTATGTTCGGTCAAAGTTAGAATATGCTGCAGTAGTATGGCATCCTAATACAAAGAAGAACACTCGCCAAATAGAAATTATACAGTCTAAATTTGTTCTCTTTCTGACTTACAAAGAAACAGGAATATATCGAAAAGTACTTTGACCTAGCAAACAAATACACATTACAATCTGTGGAAAACAGAAGAGTTAATTTTCTATTATCTTTCCTACATAGACTACAACATAGCAATATTAACTCGGAAAGCTTATTGTCAGAAATAGGGTTGCACGTTCCGCACATAATTACTCGACCTCGTGATGCAGTTTTCCAGGGCTGGAATGGTAAAATTTTTGGGGGGTACACGCTGCTCAATAAAAATCCGGATTTGGGAACACGTTCCTTTATATTTATGCACTGAGGTGGGTACACGCTGTGATTTATACTATTAGGTGGGTACACGGCGTGTACCCGCGTATACCCTCCATTCCACCCCTGCAGTTTTCCATCTCCCGGCCCAAAGAACGAATGTATTAGATATATCGCCTATTAGGAGAATGTGCTCTTTATACAGTGGTGAAAATTGGTATAAAGGCATGGCAACATTGTGAAAAAGAAGAAGCCAGGGGTGCTCAAGATGGCTATAAAAGATATATTGAGAAAGTAGCATCGTATACAATACAAAATCAAAACATATGCTATTCTTGTTGGTCCGTGACACATGTATTTTACAGACAAAGACAAATGAATCCATTTTCGGGTGGAAATGAGTATAAAGGCACCCACTGTCTGTCACAAACAGCACTGATCCAGTGGCAGGTACGAATGGTAAAAAAGTGTTCAGTAGTCGATTGAACCTCCTTTGTTCTGAATAAGTTGGAATATGCGCCTCGGTATTGTGTGTATGAGATCTATGAGTTGTTGTGCTGGAATCGCTGCCCACTCATCCCGTATCGCATTTTTCAACTCAGTAACCGTCCCAAATTGCCTTCCATTGCGATAAACATTACGTGCAAGAATGCCCCATAGGTTTTCGATCGGATTAAGATCAGGGTTTCGCGCTGGCCGGTTCATAACTGTGATCCATTTATCTTGAAACCACTGTCGCGTTGCTGCTGCAGTGTGGATAGCAGCGTTGTCTTGTTGGAAAATCAGGTTCTGATCGTCCAACGCCTCAAACATCCGCAGCAATTCTATTTCCAACATCTCGGTGTATGCAGCTGAATTCATTCTGGTGTTGATCCACGCAATATTGGATTTACCTTGAACACAAAACGCTGCCCAAATCATAACACTGCCGCCACCAAAATTCCTGCTTATTTGCACTTGCTCCTCTTGCCTGAGGTCATGCCAATAATATTGAAATCCATCTGGACTATCCAAATTGAACTTGTTCTCATCGCTAAACACAACGTGATTCCATTCGGATGTCCACGACAAATGGTTCTCCGCAAATCGCAATCGTTCCAGCTTGTGAGTTGCACTAAGGGCTGGTTTCCGCTTTCGTTTCTTGAAAACAAGATTCGGATCTTGATTCAAAATTTGCCGCACCCTTCTGGACGTAACAGGTAACCTGCAAGAAGCAACAATTTGGGACGAGGACATGTTCCCGGCCTTGGCCTGGCGCACAATTAAACGTTTCGCAGCCTCCGACAGTTTTCTCTTTCTACCATACTTCCCATTCTTCCCGTATTGGGCACCCAACCGAACGAAATTATCAACAACACAACTTGACCGATTTAACCGTTTTGCAATTTGCCGATTCGCCAGGCCCATTTCCTTGTGCGCGCAGACACGTGCTCGTTCTTCACTCAACAACACTTTTCCATGAGGCATGATCCACACAACAGACACTCACGCGCATTTCTTATCACACTGTGCCAGTTTGTTCTCGACGAAACATCAGGGATAGTGTTGGTCGTATAGAGGGCGCGTTGGGTGCCTTTATACCAATTTCCACCCCACCACGACCTCATTTTGCTTGTTCTGTCAAATACACATGACACTGGCATATACGACCAAGATATACCTTTGCCTTTCAAGTGTATTGAATGTTACTTTTTAAATATATCGTCTTTCTCCATCCTCAACACCCCTCATTTCCTCTCTTTCAAACTTTCTCTCTGCCTTTATACCAATTTCCACCACTGTATAATTGTATTCTTAAAACTGTCCTGATATAGATATATTTAATATAAAAATAAGTCAATTTCATTCATATATATGGTAATGAATTGCTTTGACAGAATTTATCACTATGAATTTCCAACTATATAAATATGTGTGTGTGTAGAATATGACATGTATGTTGAACACCACAACTAGGTATCCAACCTGTCGTGTTCAATAAATAAATAACGGTAAATGCATTTCTTTAACGGATTTGTTTGATGCAAAGAGAGGACATCCAAAACGGCAGAAAGTGACGTCCCAGGAAATTCGAATATCAATATGTGTTCAAACTCTTAAATCGCACTACTGAAGTGTGTTCTTAAATTTATAAGGTACAACTGGCACACAAATGTATATTGACATGAAAGTTAAATAGATATAAATGACCATTCTATAATAGTACGAAAACCTGGAAACATAGCTTAAGTACTGACGCACACGCATTAAGCAGGAGCCAAGAGCCAATGATGATTACTTAATTGAAGAAAGTAGTTGGACAAAAGGATTGCTATTCATTGGCATAATTTATGGTTTAGTTTCCAACATACATCTTGAATATCTATCTGCAAACTGTACAAAGTGTATTACCTCGTAGGCTGCACATTTACTGATTTCATTTCAGACAGAATGGAGAATGGAAGAAGTGTCCACGCACGATGTTTGGAATGTGTTGGATGACAATGGATGAATTTTTGGTGCAGTGGTGAATCACGATAACGAAACGAAGTTCACGGGTACAGAGGGAAAGCATCTCAGTTCTTCTCCCTCGAAAAAGACTAAGGCGTTTTAGGTTTGCCGTAGGGGTTATCCTGAAGGATTACCTTAAATTGAACACAGAGTATTACCGAATCCTATTACAACTCCTACGTCTAACTTTGAAGAAGAAACGGCAAAGCAAATTAAGCAAAGGTTTGCTCCCGCTCACAAATCAGTGGTGACAGTTAATGTTGTAAGTAAGGTTTATTGAGGTGACCTGGCAACTCCAGCCTTCTCACTGTTCCCCAAAATAAAGAAACTGATACATGGGAGACATTTTTCCTTTCGATCCAGGAGATTATTTCTACTATTCAGGATTGGTTTTGAAGACAAGCGTGCGGGGGATGGTGTATTAAATGAAGAAACGTGTGGTTTTGCGGGGAAACTATGTAGAACAGACATAATATTCCTGGCAAGAATTGACTGAAATAGGAACTGAGTATAATACAATAACTGTGGCTTTCATCAGCCCACCAGTCACTAAATGATCTGAATTCTATAATAAACTAATAACTGCGGCTAAACGTTCTCTTTGTATTGGTTGGTATGCACCTATCTATGGTGGCAAGACTTCAACAAATGTTTCGTTTGGAACAATTCTATCCGAATCAGTAGATAGAATGCCTGGCATACATCACACATTAATTGCCACTGTGTTCTCAACACCTGATATTCTTTAATTTGGTGTCTAAAAGCTTTTTCTGTTGTACAGCATAAGATGATATTGGACAATATACTCAGTGTATGACAATGAACTTGAGTTATTGGAGCTGATGAAAAAATTGGACAATTGATAAAGGAACAGAAAATGAACGAGTTGCTTATCCAAAATTCACGTAAGTCAAGGGCTATTTTATATCGTCAAAGGAAACGTAAGAAATTATATGAAAATCCACTAACTTCCAAAAGTTTTAATAAATTCATTATTAAAGCGCACTCAGAAACTGTAGAAGGTGCTGAATGTTCATGAATATTTAAAATGGTTTGCACTAGATCTGAAACTTTTAAGCTAGAAAATTAAGATTTCCAGTTGCCACTAAGAAGTCATACCTAAACAGAGAGAAACAGTATCTCTCTATAAGTATAGTTTTGACGGAGGAATAAGTATACCTTGCTGCTGGGACGAACGCATGAGAAATTTAATTAATATTGACAGATTTTGATACAATACTTGCCTTGAGTCTTGATTTCAGCAAATTTCTTTTCGTTCTCAAGTAAATTGTAAGTATAAAATTAGTTGAGATAATGGAGAACACTTTTCCAGAGAAACTACACAAACTTTTGACTCACCCTGGTAATAACATCTACCTGACGCGAAAGAAACAGCACCTATTCTGAAAACCACTTAATTACTAGATTAAATATTACAAAAATCTCTTCGCGAGTTAATATTCTACGTAATGTGTTCACATGTTCTACTATTGGTTTAATTTGTTAGATTTTCCTGTTATGTTTTCTGGAAACGTGACGGACAGTGGTGGAAGTTGTTATGCTATCATGTCGATAGCCCCAAGCTCACCTCTTGGGCATTCGGATATCGGTCATGTCACTCTTCCAAGCTTTGTCGCACCTTTTTATTCATACAAGAAAACCATTAGAACTCGCCTACGCACAACCACTGTTCGTAATTTTTTTCTTATTATAGTGGACGGTAATGCAATTAGAGTTCTTCCTGGTGGAGAGTTAAAGAACTTCATGGACACAGGACAACCATAAAAATATCTAAGGTTTAAATTTTAAGTACAAAAGATGTAAAACTATCTGTCTGCATTATAATTTCATCAATTCTCGTTCCAACCGCTCTGTTTTAATCCAACTGATTAAAAAGTTTCTGGGGAATATAATTTCCTTATCGTTCGTTGAACGAAAATCTATAATTGAAAAACTCAATTATCAGGAGAGAAAATATTACGTTTTTCTTTTTTGCATTTGGAAATAAATTGAAACACGAAGTTTAATTAAACAGTAGGAAATACTGCATATTTGCTCATACATGCAATGTCATTTCAACAGTTTTGAGAAAGAAATGGAAATCTGTTATCATAAATATTATATTGAAAAGAAAATTGTAATACGTAGGGAGCAATATTTCACATTCCAAAGTATAGAGAGAAAGAGAGGTTGAGATTGAGATTGAGAGAGAGAGAGATTGAGAGAGAGAGAGAGATTGAGAGAGAGAGAGAAAGAGAGTGAGAGAGAGATTGAGAGAGAGAGAGAGAGAAAGAGAGTGAGAGAGAGAGAAACCTGGAATACCTTCGTCAGAATGGTCGCCATCAGAATTCGAGCGCACAGTACGAAAGACAGGTTAGGAAAAGTTACTTAAGTTTTCCTCATCCTATACAAGAATCTAGCGTAAATTACGTCTTTGTGTATATAGCGTACTTCAACAGAAAGTACCTATTGACAGGCGTATAGATGACTGCCACGACCTACACACTAAATACAGAAGAGCAAATATTTTATCTTCTTAGAGCGAAAAGATGACTCTTTTAGAGCGGATTTTTCAATAAAAAAAAAAGCGGTTTTCAACGAAACAATCTCGCTTTTGGATATAAATGTGATCTTCCAAATGGGACTACGATGATTTATGGATGTAACTTATTCTTCAAACTTGAAGTAGCGATTTCTCGTGTTTTTAGTGGTTTACGATGCATTATGGGTACTAGTCAAGTTTGTTCTCCGGCCTTTGTTACCCCGAAGGTTATCGAAAGGCAAAGTCCTACTGTGAAGTTAGTCGCGTTTAGTTAAAAATATCAAGAGAAGATCTGATTACTTTTCGCAATAACAAAAGCATACCAGCAGGAGTCAGGAATAAGATATATACAAGAAATATTTAAACTTTGTTCTCAATTACCTGACGAGACGAAAGGAACCTTTACGATGATGTTCCCTCTCACTTGACCGTCTAGCCTAGAGGATAAAGCGTTAGTTCGCTGACCCCCAAGATAGCAGGTTCAAATTCCACTGAAGTATTTTTACTTTTTCTCTTTTTCATTCATAAGAACATAAATACTCCCATTTGCTTCTTTTTACACATATTCTGCATTCTATTGTGTCCTTTTAATGTTCAAAAAAAGGAAAATTTTAACTGAATAGATGGAAATTCAGTTTAAAAAGCTATGTTTCCATCGACAAGAACTACCATAGATCCTATTTTTATTCGAGCGGAAATTTCTCATCTTTCCGATGAAAATCCACGTTTGCAAGATGAAATATTACACTCAAATCGAGAGGAATTTTGTTATTTGATTTTAGTGAAATGTAGCATTTCCAAAAACGATTATTGGTTATTAGAAAGGCAAAAATAGGTAAAAAACAATATTAATAATATAACATTATAAGCACTAATGTTTGTTTTACTATTTGTAATGTAAATTAACCTAACTTTAAATTACCGAATGTATGAGGGTCGCCCAGGTTAAAGGTGATGGTATTTAGCGATCTCCCTACATGGTATTTCATGTTTTTTGTTAAATATATTTTTCATCTCACGTTTTAAATAGCGATTTCTATTTCTTCCTATTTCGCCTCCGACATGCTCTATTTCGGAGGCGATGGAACTATCCCCTGCAGAAATAGTGTTTAAACCTTTCCGCGCGCAGTAGTAACTCTATTGTTCAAGTCGGTTGCTACGTCTTGTACCTTCACAAAATAGTAGTTACAAATAATTACACAGAAAGTAGTAATTTATTCATTAAGTAATGTGTTTTACAACAAAATTATGTAATCGCTCAATGTTGAAATATTTAAATTTGAAGTTAAACAAACCAGTAAGTAAGTAAATAGACTAAATAAAGAAACGTGGAATTGATATTTTGAAATAAGAAAATATATATATTTTATGTTGAAACATATCAGTAGAAAAACCCCTTCGTTGTAAAGGGAAGAGTGACGCAAGAATTCTACTCCCCAAAGAAGTGATATTGACTTTGCGAGTGACTTTCCTTGTGTCACTATGGCAGAAGTGTTTCCTTTGTAATAAAATTAAGAGACTTAGTATTCTCCCTTCCCCCATAGTGATAAAAAAGAAAGTCAGCGGAATGATATTGATAATTATGATAATTATGGAAGTGGTTTATTAAGTTGAAAAATTGTTACTTTCGGTAACAATTTCAGAGTTACGTTTCATCGTTGTAAAATGATCTCTAAATTGTTTCCTAAACTAAATAATTGACCTAAGTCAGCAATGTCCTAGTTTTTTCATGTTTGAACCAATCTCTTTTGTGGTAGTATACATCCAATCGAAATCTAGTACGTATTCTATGATCAATGGCGAATAACAAGTTATAAAATTTATCTATTCATACTTGTTCTGAAATTACTGAAGAACTATTTTTTTTATCTTCTCTCAAAGATGCGCAGCAGTTTATATTCTTATCGTCAATCTCTAATGCAATTTTCACACAGGTTTCGTGTATGCATTCTCGGAATATCTTGAATTGATTTCGCACATAATTTCCCACAGTGCTTCGTCTAGTGCTATTTTCTTCGCAGCTACAACCCGGGGATTTTCATTGTCCTTCGCGTTCGGCAGCCTTGCAAGTTCGCGTTTGTTGACCTATGTTCACTGGACCTTTTTGTCGTATTTTCATGCTCTCCCAATATAATCCAACTTTTTCTGAACACCCTGTATTCATACAGTGAAAAATATTTCCATATGTTTGAAGAATATATTTGGAAATATAGAGTATATGATACAGATGTTTTAATAATGCATCCTCAATAATTATAAGAATTACGTTTAATATCATCATAGATATGTTTTTTTCTGGTATGTTGGAGTTCATTGTGATAGATAAGTAGTGTGATTTCGTCAGTGCTTGAAGTGTGTAGGGTGGTGCACGAGGAAGGCACGCCGTACCCTTACCTTTTTCATTTTGGATTTAGCGCACCCCTATCTTTTTATTAATGGGACCTCATTGCCTTTACTTTGAATAGGCAATCGCCGCCATTAGGTGCAAGTACCCTTACTTTTCCAGCCCACTTCTCCAAGCATGCCCTTACTTTTTCTAACTCCCATCGAGCACTGTTTTTTTGCAGGAAAACAATGTGCACATCAAATATCTGAAAGTCTTGACAAATAAGACACGTTTCAAAGTTCATCCCCGTTTCCTTATACTGAGCCTCGGTATACATCCGAATTAGCTATATCGCGGGTACCATCATGCCCCTACGATATTTTAAGGATCTTCGTCCCAGGTCCAGATTTCTTAAGCTCGCTGAGTCTAACCAGAGATCCTTCCAAGATTTTCAATTTGGGGGATATAAAGCCAAAATTAGATGGATGAAATTAGAATTTTGCAAGGTTTTAACATTGTTTCAACAACAACAACAACAACAACAAAAACTTCCACCTGATTCTGACTTTTTTTTTACTTTATCCAATTCCATACGGAGTTAACGAGTTAAAGAATAATCTCCATGATGAAGAGGATTAGGAAACGGAAATTCAACATAGAAACTATTAATTATGGAGGGGAAAACTCAGATAAAATAGCTGAGGTAAGAAAAATCCACAATAGAAAATATTAGAAGGAACATTTCAGACCGTAAAGACAACGTAAAAAGAAGCCCACGTGAAGAGGAGTTAAGTAGCGAAAGATTCAGATCGACAATAGTTGGTAGCAGTGGCGGCGGTAAGCAATTAGGGGTCCTTCCGCGGAAATAATAAGAGGCCCCTGAATATATAGCCTACAAGATGTACTGACAAACGGAAAGTGGGAAAGACGAACCCGTTTAGTGTTCGACAAAAAAATTTGATAAACCACTAAAATAACATTATTACAGTCGCGTCTAAGTAACAAATATAATATGAAATAAAAAACTTGTAACTTAGAAACTTACCTAATTTTAATAATGTGTTAGCTATAATTTCTCGGGACTAGGCTCCCAAAAAATGTATAATTTTCTTTCGCCTTTGCACTTTTTTTTCACTATTTTCAAGCACAGTTCAAATTTCAACACGAACACACCCTTCATTTCTGCACAAAGTTGGGTTTACATTTTACAATATTAGTCAAAGTTCTCTACTCCACGTTATTTTATTTACAGTGATGGTATTTACATATTTACAGATCTAGATGTAGGTCCATAGTTAGTTTACTGTTCTCCTTTTTTTTTTAAACGTAAGAAACTGGTTAGCTACTTTACTGACAACCTTTTGAGTTTTTTCGTGTTCAATGGTCAAAATTACCTGGTTACTTAAACGCATTTGCGTCATGGTACTTCTTAGATATGACCTTATCAAAATGAGTTTACAAAAGCTTGTCTCTGCTGTAGCTGTCTTGACTGGTAGGATTAAATGAAGTTGTAGAGCAGTATTCAAACCCGGGAGGCAACTGATAAGGCAAAAAATTTCCTCAACATGTAAATTCATTACTTCGCTTACGTTTTAATTTTCACTCATTTCTTCTCCTAGCAATGTTCTAAAATATATTACTTGGTCAGGCACTGATATTGAGAGGTCTGCTGGATATTATTATTATTATTTCATTATTTTATTTTCTATCATTATTACAGTATCAATCATTAAGAGGTTATTTAATTATTTCTAGGCGGTTGGGGCCCCCCAAAAGTAATTCTAATACAAAAGTTTACTGTTTATAAACTTTTATTATCTCTGTTGTAGACTATCGTTGGTAAGTTTTTCATAAAATATGGTCTTTGACCCAATTACATATTTATAAGTTCGTAAAGACGATGCATTATTTGATTACTCATTGGTTTTGGGGTCCCGTTCAACGGACGGGGCCTCGAAAAAACAGTACTGTTCAGTGTTGTTTAGTTATTTTACAGATCTTGTACTATTGTATCTTCTTTCTCTTACGATTTCGTACAAATTGCAAAACTGTCACTTTTGTGAAATCGGAGCCTATTATTTTCATCGCCGCCACTGGTTGGTAAGAGAAACCTACATGGAATAACTTACATGATTAAAATTAGGAAACAAGAGTTCCACTGGACACCCTCAGCCAGCATGTTGTACATAAATATTTAAACGATAACTCGGTACAAAGTTCAATAACGAAACTCGCTCGGAAACTTTCCATTCTAAACACTGCTTTTTATCCTACATTGCAGAATACAGATTAAGATGTCAATGCTATTCTTGTACTCATACTTGCATAATTTATAACACTGGAAATATTTATCGAGTTTAGCCGGCCGAAGTATTTTTGCACTTAGCCAAAGTTGAGCGTGTCTTGTTGAATGAAGTTCTGTTGCCCACATCATCCGTGAAGCCCTTCTTCGTGAAAAGAAACAACAAAGCAGTGTAAATCATCTAGAAGATAACTGACGTTGCTGTTAAAACATGGTAACATGAAACAATGTGTCTAACAAAGTGGAAAGCATATCATTTCCTCGCTTGTTAGTGTCTGCATCAGTGCTAACGCTAAGATGAGGTCAAGAGGTCGCCAAGGTTCATTTTCCAACAAAGACTTCTTGGCTACTGTTCCTCAGTTCTGATTTTTCTTTAATCTGTTTTCGGTCCATGAGATTTCGCATATTCCTTGATGATGCACACCGCGCGCGTGTGTGTGTCTTTATACGCACATCGCCAAACAAATCATAAAAGGAGAAAGTTGTTTAGTATACTGAGTTGATAAGAGGAGTTACTAAATATTTACTTCCAAGTGTCTTGTTCTGTTTTTAATTTGCGTGATCACTATGCATTTATACACTACGATTGTTTTCGGTTGATTGCTTATATTACACCAATACAAAATGCAATGTATACTGCTGTTAACATGTGTTTTTTTAAGTATCCGTCAAACACTGGAAACTTTATTGAATCTTTATTTTAAGTCCAGTGTCGTATGGAAGACTACCCAGATAGCACAGTAACTTGCAGCAAGTTTGGCATTACAAAGCTGCAAATTTGCTAGTTGATGGATGTCAAATTTGCTACAAACTTTGCACGCCATATTTGCTACAAACCTTGTTTGCTTTTTTTTAAAAAAATAAGTTTGTAGATCAACATCGAGCTTGTAGTGAGAAAAGATTTCGGTCTGGAGTGAGATTCGAACACAGAAACTTCAGATCTGTTTGTTGTCCGACACTATACCACTGCTTCACCGTTTTCGCCTGAATGAAGTACATTTTCCTAGTCCTTTTATGTTACAGAGACAGTTTGTGTAATAAAGGGATGCATATATGCTTAAATTCCAAACTGGGAAAGCTTATTGATCCTGTCTGTGTTAGAGCCATGAAAAAGACTGATTCGTGTTTTTTCACACGCGAGTCACCTCAAGAATATCACAATGATGTGTACTTACAGTTAGTGTTGTAAAAAAACGTTGTTTTCTGTTCTTTTTCATGTTTTTTTTTTAAAATGTCGTGTTTTTTTCACACAGCAAGCGATTTAATGCTTTACGCTTCAGATCAATGTAATCAGCAGAATTAGAGCTAAGCTTTCACACCTTCATCCTAATTTACTATTGCTTTGTTTTCCTGCAACCTTACGAGGCAAATGATGAAATTATTTATGCATTCATTGCCATACTTCCTATATCTTCACCCTGAAAAACGTAAGGGATTTACTGAGGATATGTTATATGTTATAGTTTGTAATAAAATACTAATAAACCTCCAGGAAACTGTAGAAATATTTTGAATTATAGGAAGAATTTAAGTTCCTAGAGATAATACAACCTGGAAGACATCTTTACTGTAAACTGAAAAACGAGAAATTCTTACCGAAATATGTTCTCATCCCGTATGTAAATACGTTAATTTCTAATTACGGTATTATTCAAAGAAGATATCTATTTTGCAACATAATTACTATTCGCAAAAATCAATTACTTTTAGCGCAAAATCCCGGGAAATAACCTGCTTCTATTCAGGGGCAGAGATATATGTTTGCGTTTACTAGTACATTGTGTTTCACTATAAAAACACTTGTCATTGTTTCCTCATGCTTCGGGCTCCAAGCCTCGCCCCATACTGTGGAAATATATAGAGATAGATACAGTTTAACAAAAAAATATTTTATGATATAAGCATATTGTAAAAAAAGTTGTACAAATGCGTAATGAATACTATTGTAAACAAGCAACTAAACGCAGGCTTGTTCTAATGAGTCTGTTGCAATAGGGCTCTGAGAAGTTTTATTTCAAAGCATATCATAACTTAGTCACGTCCCGTGGCTCCTTCCGCGCTTTTTCGAAAGTATAGGAATAACTATCGTCTCGTCACCTAAAAGTATGGGGTCCAGTTGAAAAATTGAATTTTAAAATAGGGTGGCAACGCTGACAACCGAGTGCTTGGGTACAGAGAACAACCAAAGTATGTTTCGATTGTGTCGAGTATGTATACTGAAAGCATGGTGCGGATATGTCGAACTGAATGGAAGTAGATAATATTTAATTTTTAAAATTGATTGGAAATACTGTCAACTGTGGGATCTGAAGTACCTCTATGACGCGTCCCAGTACATGAATACAAAGTTTGGTTCTAATGCGTTCAACGATATTGAAGCAATTAAAAATGTATTTTCTGAAATTAGTTGACAACTGCGGCGCCGGAAGTACCCACATGAACTGTGCCAGTACCTAATGCACATGTGAAATTTTGTGTAAATCAATGCGAATACGTCCAACGCTAATAAATATGAAATCTCGAATTTTTTAATCGTTTGGCAACCCTGACTAACTACGGTGCCTGAAGTGCCTGTATAACCTTTCCCAGCACCTAATGAACATGTAAGTCAAATTTAGTGTAAATCAATGCACACGTAAATTCGTATTAATAAAAGCATTTCTATACGTTGAATTTTAAAATAGGCTATCAACACTGGCAACTACAATGTTTGGGCTCGGGAACATCCGAAACTTTCTCCTATTGTGTTGAATGATGTTTAAGCTAAGTTTGGTTCGGTAGAAGTTTTTTTAAAAATTACTTTTTGTGAAGTTGGCAACACTGAGAACTGGAAAACCCGGAATATCTCGCATATAGCAAAAAATATTTGTAATCTTAGGGTTTAATTTATTTTGTATTTCTTCTTAATCACCTATATAAAATAATTCTTGCTTAAAGAGACATTAACAGTATTACAAATTGCTGTCCTGAAAAATAAGAAATTTAGAAAAAACGAAGGTTCATGTTTTTGTTTCTAAAAAACTGAAGTTTTAGAAAAAAACAACGAACGTCTTTTTTTTATTTACAAAACTGTGTACTTAACAGTTCAGGTTCATGATATTTATCAAACAAACTGGCTGCCATTTTCCAGACAGTATGTAAGTTTAAACAAGGTTTTGACTAAGCTTGATTTTCCTTAATAGTGTTTTTCCTCACGAATTACCAACTGGAACACCAGGTTTCCACAAAAGATTTTTTTAACAACTTTTTTTATCGTTCGTACTTATAAATATTTCCTCCCTTCTTCTTTCTTTTGTATTTTTCAAGAGTTTACACAAATTTCAAAATTGAACGCAGTTTTCGAAAACAAGATATACAATTCAACTCAGATAGTACCGAAACTTGTAGAAAGTTTGTACGAGGTTTGGCATGGCATTGCATTGCTGCAAACTGTTTGCAGTTTTGCAGCCAATTTTCTAGTTGACACATGCAATATTTGCTACAAACTTTGCACGACAAACTTGCTACGAACTTGTACTGAAACATGAAGCGGAAAAAGATGACTAATGTCGGGATTGGGCCTCGAACCTAGGATCTTCAGGTTTGTTTGTAGTCGGTCATATTACCGACTGCTCTAT
>JAGDQP010034966.1:0-15320 GCA_022664845.1 Lepisma saccharinum | reverse complement strand
GTCAAGCCTGTCATATTCTAATTCCTTATATAATACAATGCAACAGTCGTCAACACACCCCTTCTCAAGACGTTTCTTTCTCAAATAACTGACAATAATGTTTTGATTAGCTTTCTGTGCGACCAAAAAAGCATTCCAGTGTTGCAAACAACAGATCAAAAGACGACCGCTCTGTATCTTTTATTATACAATAAATTAAATTTTAACTTTTTCATTTTTTTTTCTTTTATGGGGTTTAAATGTTCTCATTATTATTATTATTATCGTTTTGTAAGAAAAGGTTGAGTTTCTAGAATCTGAACCTAGTGTCTGTCTGACATTATTGATAGAGTAACCGAGAGAACGTTGGGATTTTTTTTTACTTTAAAGTGGCTTTTGAAGTCTTTTAAAGAATTGTTTGCTCAGTTTTGGCGAGTAAGTCATATGCAGGGGTCCAGAAGAAGATGAAAGATATTCAACCTAGTGCAGTGTGTGTTCATTGTCCTGTACATAATTTAAATCTAGTAATTAACGATGCTGTTCAATACGTTCATGAAATACGTTCATTTTTCGCTGTGATCCAAGAAATTTATGCATTCCTTGCTTTCAGCATTAACCAGTGAATCTTCAGTAAACACTGAAGAAGCTTGATCCCATACAATGGGCTAGTCGTTACAATTCATTATTGGCCCTGAAGCTACGATATGCTGATATCAGAAAAGCATTGATTGAAGTCATAATGAAAAGTAACGAAACAGAAGAAAGAGAAACTTCTCGTTTGGTTAATAAAATACGAACTCCTGACTTTGTATTTTGCCTTATAATTTATTTAGACATCTTTGGAGCTTTGAATGTAGCTAGTAAACAACTACAAGATCAAATGGCTGCCCTCGATTCTGCTACTAATCAACCTGAACACTGCAAGACACCGTATAACTGAGTTAAGAAATTGCTTTGATGGAAAAGCAGCTTGCAATGAAATGGGGTATTGATCCGAAATTTCAAGACAAACACATTCCCGTCGCTAAGAAACATTTTGACGGACTAGCGGAAGACCAAAGATTAAGTAATGCTGAAGCTCGCTTCTGGGTGTTTGTGTTCAATCCGACTATGGACATCGTTATACAACAAATATCAAACAGATTCGATGGGGCGTTGTCCATCATAAGCTTGTTTCATCCATTCAGTCCTTCTAAAGTTGGCCTACGAAAAAGATGATGAATTTGTTGCAGCTGCACAAAAGCTCAGACAAGCTTTTCCAGATGGTTTTTCTCATGCATTGTCACTCCAGTTAGTAGGTTTTCGTTCTGTTCTGTTAGAATACATAAAATAAGTAAGAACAACTAAGGAATTGGCAAACCTCCTTATAGTGAAATGGTCATATAAAGCATCAAGTTACCCAAAAGTATGTAAAGCATTTCTACTATATCTCACCATATCAGTCACAACAGCATCAGCGGAAATTATATTCGCAACACTATGCATCAGGAAAGGCTGAAAGGACTTGCACTGTTAAGCACTGAAGCAGCACGGGCAAAGAGCCCGCATTGGTTCTGTAATTGATAATTTTGCTAAAGCAAAAGCAAGAAGAAAATGAATATAAAGTTTTGTACAGCATATATATATATGTAACGTGTTTAGAATTCATATTTTATGTGAAGGAAGTTAAAATTGTAGCTGTGCAGTGTTGCCAACAGAAAAGAATTTTTTTTTAGTTTAAAAATGAAGAAGAAAATACTTTCAATTCTTTTCAGCTTGTTTTTTAAACGGCCTTGAAAAAAGAAAAAGAAAGAAAAAATATTGAGGAACATTGTTGTGCTTCTCCCGAATGTATCTGTGTTAATCCTGATACCAAAACGTCTTCTGGTTACTTTTCAAAAAAGTTTAATATTTCTTTCTTTTTACAAATTCTTAGTATATTTTGGTCTGTTAAAAATTGCTGAGTGTTTACAAACTGAATGTACTATTCCGAATTATTGGACATCTGTGAAGAAATGTCCGTTACGCAAAGAAAAATAAGATTTATAGATTTAGAAACCAAGTTTTCAGTTTGAAATCATTTCAATGAAATGGTCAGTGACGCGTGAGGCATCAGAGTAATCGAACTCGTATTATAAAGCAAAATTCTTCTTTGTAAACCGCAAATCTTTTATTTTTAGTAACCAGTATGTCAAAAGGACATACTACAGTACGGAGTGAAGTGTAAGTAAATGTGGAGACTATTTTCAACTTTTTTTTATTTGTTGGAGATCTGTACGGTATAATCGACATTGATCTGTTAAGTGGCATGAAAAATTAGTTACTCGTTTTTAATTTTTTTTCTGTCTTACAAGAAACCCTAAGAAGAAATCTTGCGGGGGCTGAAATTGAAGTCCCACCACTGCATAATGCACATTATATGGACGATTTTAAGTTGTGTGCAAAACCACCACTATGAAGCTCCAAAGAGGGCGCTCTCCACTTCGTACTTTAATCGCTTATACCTAGTATGTACACATAGTGTAATGTGTAAATACGTACTAAATTATTATTTCAAAACAGTTTTTAATAAGAATAAGACTTTTGAATAACCAATAAAGATATGATTAAAGAATTGAAGTCGACGTTTACGTTGGATAACTCAATGGTATGTACAGCTTTACAACCTGAAATTAGAACAAATTAATATATCTATTTTGTTTAACCTATAATAGTTTTTTTAATTACCTTTTTGTTTTACAGGACTGCAGAGGTTCTTCGGGGAGTAAATCGCTTGAGGTGGAGGTAACTCCACTTGCCATGGACGTGCCTGGATGTTTAGGTTTTTGGTCAAACCTCGTCTTACGTCGAAGACCTGATCAGTGCGGAAACCTCTCTTGAAGAAGGAGTTTCCAGTGAGCTCGGTCTTTTTCGTAGGAGACACCTTACGTGGTACAGCAACACTTCCCTTAAAGGTAGACCACCAGGGATCGTAGGAGGCTGATCAACTGATAACATCTCTTTCGTTGGAGATCACACACTTCTCACGCCATTTAGTCCTTGGGAAGTAGCTGTTCACGAAGGTTTACGACCTTAGTCAAAGGTGAATATTTCCAATATCAGGAGAATCACCAGTGGCCGTCTTGGGAACTTATGAGTTGTTGCCCTGGATCGTCACGGGATCTACTTCGAGCAACTGGTGCAGTGGAGTGACTATCCACATCTCGGGACACAAAAGATGGCCAGAAATAAACCGTCATATTCTAAGAAGACATTTACCACCAGTCGATTTTTTTAAGAGAGAAAAGAAGGGAAAAAAGGGTAACGCATAGCGCGAGCGTGAGCTTTGTTTATACTTAACTGTGGGACCAATAAGCATCCAACTTTAAAATAACATCTGATTGGAAAGTTCAACCTAGGTTTCCTCAAACAATATTATTATTTTTAACTTTGTTGTAGTTTTGGCTGCAAACGATTATTTCAATAAATTTCCAGATTATTCTTTTATCTATTATGTTTATAAAGCACGAAATAAAGTAATCAGTCAAACCTGATTTCTATGAGTTTTCATTATTATAATCGAACTAAATAAGAGAAATTATGATTTTGTACTATACAAAAACGTCCTTAAAGATTGAAGAGCTCGTTAGAAATATGTTTGATTAGTTGTATATGCAAAAATTGTTCTAGCAAACCTATTATTAAATACATTTATTCAAAGTTCCAAGATAAATATGAACCCATTAACCGAATAAATTAACAAGAGACTTGTATTTACACCTTTTATTTGAAGATGTCACTGTGTTACAGGAGCAATTGATCTGTACATACGGCAAGGACAAAGAAAATGAGTCACGAATAAAAGCAGAAAAAGATCTTCCCTTTTCTCGTTCTTGAAACCCAAACAGAGAGAGAGGCACCTGAACAAACGCTATCAAGTCAATCGAGCTGTTTGGCCCAAGTCCAGTAGTTACAGAAAACGAACTTCCCAATGAAAGAAAATTTTCCGCGAAATTGGTTTAGTATTACATCACCAAGGTTTCTCTTCGAACAAAAGATAAGAACAATGTAACAGTATTCTTTTGTTCTCAAACAATGTTATTGTCATAGACTTTATCCTAGAATTTTTACGTCTAAAGGCGATAAACAGTTTTGTTTGATTTCTCAGTTTCGTTAAACAAGATGAATAAATGTATCTAATGCAGTAAAACTTATAGAATCAATGCAGGTGCTTTGGGGTTTAAATTTGTATGTTTGAAACTAAAATGTTTATTTCTCTTAATCAGTTTTTTAAAGGTTACAATAATATATTTATAATATTTGATATCAAAGGAAGAGCATTAGATACTTTTGGCCAAATTTTTAAAGACGTCATTTTCAGAACATTCCAATTCTGAAATCCACAAGAAATTGGAACTGGAAGGTCAAGGAACTTACTTCCGAAAGAACTTACTTCCGAAGGAACTTATTTCGATATGTTGACTAGGTAATAAATTATAATATGTTAGCGACACCACAATGGGTGTAAAATACATTTCTAAATTCACACACTAGTCCAGTCAAATTGGGGAGTCTCCCTAGACTTTCAGAAAGATGAAACGAAAGCTGTTGTAATATGTAAGTACTACCTCTCCTGTATTCCTCACAAAAAGTACCAAAAAATCTCGCGTCGGGTTCATGGGTTATGACATCATCAATATGGCGTCCAAGCGCAAACATCGAATTTTACTTAAACTACAATATCTTCTCTCAGAATTAAGATTTACAAACTACGTTCTTGCGTCAAATTGAATTGTTGGTATCAGTAATTTAATTTGATATGGTGTTTATATGCTGTCGCCATATTTACACATTCCGGCTGTTATTCCAACAAAGTAGTTTAGCTCTTTTCACTATATAATTTTAATAGGAAATAACTATGAAACTCCCACAGATACAGAGAAACGTGATAGCGCATTATCTAATCTTTGAAACGAGATCAACATCACTGCGAGCTAGTCAGTGTTATGTGATACAGGGTGTTGCACTTTAGAATCTTTAAGTACTAAAAACTAAGCACCATACTGAAAATTTTCGATAAGCGTAACTTCTCAGTTGTTCAGGATAAAAACTTTAGTCTTGGCAAATTAAAGTAAGGTTTTTGTAGTCTTATTAAAGGTCTGCTCCTCGTATCCTTTTCCTGATTTCTGACTCATAGCACTGGATAAGGTGCCTCTTGTGTAGCAGCTTGCGCAGTGTTCTGAAACTTTCTTTCTCGGTCTTTTCTCAGCCTCTAATTTGGCCTAGAGGGACCAGCTTTGCCTCTGCTGGCTTCCAGAAGGCTTTCCGATGAAGAGGGGGGGGGGAACGCTAATGCCGATGTATGCTCAGAGTGTCTCCATGTGTACTAAGAAGGTTCCAGACTCCAGAAACTTGATTTGAATTTGGCTGAATTCAGCACAGCATCTGTCAGTTTCGAAGAGAACATCACAGCTCTTCAGTAGAGAGTGGAATTACGTGTCAACGAGATCATCAACCACTACAGATTAAAGTTGGAGAAAGAGTGGAACTTCATCTTGGAGACTGAAAGCCACGCTTTGGTTCGAAGATCACTAAGAAAATTTTGCTGAAGAGGAAAATACAAGGAACCAACAAGAATATAAAACGGACGCCATAATCTCGGCGTGCAACAGCATGGTAAAATAACAGGCACACAGTTAACCCGTATGCATATACATACAATGGATGTTGGTCCACTACACAAATCGCCAAGAAGAAAACATATGTGGGGAGACTTTTTTAACATAGAAAATCTGTAGCTGGTGTGATTGGAAAGCTCGGGGGCTCCAAACCTCACACAATCACAATCAAATATACAGAGAATGTTAATTGGAACAGAAGAATGGCTGCCAGGTCTTGATAGTACTAATGATGAATATGACGTCCCACCGTCTCAACGCCACCGTATTGAATACATGTTTCACGTAATAAGAACTTCTGCGATACTGTTTTGAAATTCTTAAAGGGCTCTATAAATTTAATGTTACGTATTGTGATAGTATGTTGCAATTACTGAGGTTATTTTACGTAACCTTCAAAACTGAAATCAAGAAAACATTTTTTTATTAGTTTTCCTAAATATATTTCAAAGTGAGGGTCAAAAATGAATAAAATTCATCATTGTAGTCATTTTCCAATTCGTCCCCTTGAATGTTATACAAAACTGACGCTTCTATCAGTATTTTGTGGAGATGTCATACGCGTTTAAAGATTCCATTACCAATCCTGACGGCCACCGTAATGATGACGTCATAATCCCTAAACCCTACTCGGGATTCTCTGGTGCCATTTTAAAAATAATTTCCTTTAATTTAACTCAAGACTGAACATTTTAACCTGATCAACTGAAGAGTTATACCTATGGAAAATTTTCAGCATGGTGCTTAGTTTTGAGTACTCAAAGATTCTAAAATGTAACACCTTGTATCAGATAAAACCAACTAACTCGCTCAATACTTAAGATATAATAATGATGTTAATCACGTTTGAAAGATTAAATAACGTGTTATCACGTTTATTCCAGTGTGTTATAGGGTATCTGTGGGAGTTTCATAGTTATTTATTATTAAAATTATATAGTGAAAGGAGCAAAACTATTTTTTTTAAAACAGCCGCCATATTTAAATATGGCGACAGCATATACATACCATATCAACTTGAATTACTGAGACCAATAATTATCTTTTTGACAGACGTTAGCCTGGTAGAGTAGACCACCTAACATTGGTCCAGCAGACTAGACCAGCACTGTTTTGGCCTACTATGCCCTTTCAAAGAATACACAAACTAAATTAGCCAGACTAAATTATATCTAATTGTGCCCATTTAATTAACAGGACAGCTGGTCTACTTTGTCAGATTAAGATTCACATCATTACGAGTTTCCTTCGTACACACAACTCAATTTCGGACAATTTTGTACTTGGTCTAGTCTGCCTTGCCACCATTATCATGTAAGTAAAAGTTGATATTTGCGCGCGGAAGCCATATTGATGACGTCATAATCCCTAAACTTGACGCGGGATTCTTTGGTACTTTTTGTGAGGAATACAGGAGAGGTAGTACTACATATTGCAACAGCTTACGTTTCATTTTTTAATATCCATGTTCAAGTGAAATTGAATTGCACTATACCGCGTTAAGGAACAAAACACTGTATATACCTACGATAAGTAATAGCAACAACCAAAAAATCATCCTTAGATTTCTTCACTGTAAACTTTTGAGTGATTTAAACTACCTTGATTTTAAGTAACTGAGATATTAAGTTTCGGAGCTGGAGACTTTCAGTACCGTAAGTTCTCGTAACGAAACAAGTAACTACAAATTTAAAAATATTATCAAGACTGTAACTTCTGGGAAAGTGCTGTATTAAAATGGCGTATGCTTATTCGATAAAACATTTGTACATACCTGCAATATGTATGTACTGCTTTGAATTTAAAAATCTCTAAACCTCAGCGCCACCTAGCGACGACCTTGTACAACCTAGATTAAAACCTTACTGTGCATGACAATATAAAAAATATGTTAATTTGAGCAAAAGTTTTATACAGCGTGAGAAGAACAAATTATTCTTATATTCAGAATCTGCGAAGTCGAATAAGTTTAACTTATCAACACAACATAGCCAATGGTGACTAATTTAATAAATCCTAACTTCTTGAGTTCATCATCAACCAGAAAAAACAAAAATATATTTACCAACAAACTTGGAACAAAATTAATCAATAGCTATAGAGTGTCAACTTTTTACAATGATGCCTGACAGCCCGTCACAATCTGACAAAAGAGAAAATATAAATGAAAAGAAACACCGATAAAATTAATACAAGATCAAATTAGTTGTAAGGGACTCAACATTACTATGGCTTATGTCTGTCGTAAAAGAAACACTCAGCATTCGGCTGGTGAAACTAAGCAAGATCCTCGAAAACCCGTCAGGATAGCCGGCAGTGGGGCTCGAACACGCTCGAACCTACGTTGAATTTTAATTTTAATGTATTTATGGCCTTTAGGCATCAGTATGACTCAGACCAGGATAGAGTAGGGAAAACAAAGTGGAAAAGAATTGACAAGAGCCTAATTTGAAGGTACCATCCCAGACATTTGCCTGTTGTGACTGATAAGAAAAACTTCATACAAGATAAGCGAATCCACGTACCTCCCTGGATCGGTAATAGTTCGATACCAGTTCAGGACAATTTTCCAGGAAACTAATTGAAGACCTTAAGGACCATGAAAACTGTACATCTGTGTATTTTAACACATTTTGTAAAAATGTCCCTGCAGTAAGGAGAAATTATGCAGCTCAAAACAGGAAAGAAATATTTATTTCCAACATTTTCTTTTTCGAAAAATGGCTAGTTTCGGACCCTGAGGCGTCCAAAGTTGTGCGATATCATTCACAGATGACATAATATCTCCACAACCAATTATACCAAACCTTGTCAGTTTAGTAAATAACAGTGGGAACTGGAGATTCTACCTAAAAGTGTGTTATCCTTATGATTCAGAAATGTAAGGTATTAGGTACCGATTATGGCCCGGGTCCCCAATATGGTCCACCCCCCAGATCTCCGTTGGTGTTACTAGATGTCACTGTAAACTATATCCTCATGACAAGGGAAAGCATTTTTTGCGCGACTCATTTATTTGCGAGTGGCATGAGTGACAGCAGCTTCAGTTGAAGTGGCATATTGAGCAAGAAAACATTTTGCTGTTATTTTAACAAATTATGTAATGTTTCCTTTCAGTATCTATTGTTGAAGAGCTATTTAGTATAATGCATGGATAATGTAGCTATGCGAGCATACGTGAACATAAAATGTGTGTGACACAATGTATTGCATTGTGTAACTAGTAGTCGCCAGAAAAAGTAAAGAGGTCATTAGTGCGCAATATGGCCCACCACTCAAGATGGCGTATATTGGGCAAATTACCGTCATAACTGTTTAAAATGAAAGAAATATATTTGAAATGTTTGTACTAAACACTCATCAATATAATATTTAGTAATTAATGAAGATGATGCCAGATAATAAGAAAGCTCCCAATTCCAATACAAAGAATAAGAAGATTAAAACCAACAAAGCAAGTGTCATCACGTTCAATCCGCCCAGAATTTCAGCAGCTTGGTTCTAATAGTCCTGAAGAACCGACACCGAGTTGCTCTAAGTCTTGTGAATCTTAGTTTTGTTACCTTTGTCAGGAAGATAGGGTTGCAGACATGCGTTTGTGTGTCGTGTCGCAAATACGTTGATGAAGAGTGTGCTGGAATCACCGCTAAACATCAGACTATTTCTTCGTCCCTCACATGAGACGTGACTTTCTAAACTTCTTATTTTGTGTTACACTCCTTGTTTATTAATATTTTATCTTCTTGTATATTCACTTGTTTTTCACGAATTTTGGTATTTTCTACAATATTCTACAATTAATACAATATTTTCTACAATTAATACAATATTCTTAGTTTTGCAGTGTCATATAAAGTATGTATGCTTGTAATGTGAATCTCTCAGTATGTATCATATAGGAGTAATACAGAAAGATTACACATCATTATTGTCATACGTTCTTGTTTTCAATAGCGGGCCATATTGGGAGTACCATGTTCACAATATGGCCCACTTGCCAGATTTTAGTTTTCGATTTATTAGATTTTTATATGTCATTTCTATTAAGCAGATTTATTTTTTTCATTTGTCCAAACAATCTCCCAACTTAATAGTTCAGTCCATTCGCATCAAGAAATAGTTTTTGTTACTGAAAAAAATAAAACAATAGGTTAATGTGGGCCATATTCGGTCTCCTTAGCTTACTTTACAAGTGATTTCTCACTAAAACATTTAGCAGCACACCTTCAACGGTAATCTTGTCCAATTACATTTGTGTACAACTTTAATTTATTATTTTCTAAGCTGATACGAACGTCATTTTGTGATAATAGACCAGACCTCTAACATCAGACACTCCAAAACTACGTATGCTTTTCGAATTTTTTTCAAATGAATGAATCTTCCTTGGTTTCATCTGCCAAAGTCTGTCGCATTACTTCAAAGAGACGTTGTATACAAAATGCGGTTATGCGCCATGTAAAATTAATATTTCTCTGCCTGCTTCATAGGTGTCGACAGATGAGAAGAGTTTCTTCACGATTTTACTGAAATATTAAACTTTCTTTACCGCTCTGTAATTATTGATTTTTTGAACCGTAAAGTAGTACAGTTAATTTCGATTATTTTGAAAACAAACATTTGTTTTTGTTTCTTTTCTATCAAATTTATTTAAATATTTTGTATGAAATCAAGCAAACCCAGCCATTAATCTTTCTTCCTCCTGGAGTTCTGAATAAATAGCTACATCATCAAATAAACAAAATCTGTGATTAATGTGTTTTTCCATGACAATTTGAACTTTCAGGGCAGTATCAAATATAAATTCCGCTTCTATTTGTTATGTTGTTCTTTCAAATTTAACCATGAATAAAGAAGTGAAATAATCCATAATCAAATTTCGAACTCTTATATACAAGCCAATATTTCTTAATATTACCGCAAGAAACAGTGGTTTCAAAACAAACTAAAAGTTATTCCAGAAATTACGTATAAATGAAAGGTGAGTGGAACACTATATTTCCGTGTTGTACTGTATATATCTTATTTTCTATTCAAATGAATCATTTAAAACTTATTTCTGGATGTAAACATTTCGAAAATCAGTTATTTATGTGTATATTTGCTTGTTTCAAACGCGTTAGATGATACATTATGTTAATTTATGTCTTGTGGCTTTAGGACCTTCTTCAATATTAATAATATTTCTTAATATTCGAATACTAAGCTGGATTCCCCCTCGAAAGATGTCACACTAAATCTTTATTGTTTTTATTGATACGAGCTTGAAAAAGAAAAACGGGGAAACATCGGGAAAATATAGTTAGTTGATGAATGGATTTCAAAGCAAGTACGTTAAGGAATTCTATCAATTTATTATACATCTGGCGGGCTGAAAGATTGTGAAACTAAATTTCCCTCCATTTGATATTAAAATAATTATCTCTTTCTTTCTAAACTATAATTATGTTACTTTTATTTATTAAGAAATAGTTTGCTTTTTACGTTTCCCATTAGTTTTCATTTTATAATTTTATTCTAAATAGATGAACCCATGATGGGAGCACATAATTATTATTTCTATTATTTGAGCCGGTTGGAAGTTTAAGAAAGACTTCGGGAAGAATTGTGACGCTAAGCGAGTATTAATACTAAACGAATGTTCTTCATGAAAACAATTAAACTGGTGTAATTAATTTATTCACATCTCTCCAGGTCTTGAGAAAATCGATACCCTAATTACTACAGTAAGGAACATTAAAACTGACCACCTGGATTGATAGGCCTATATCTGATTGTATTGAAAGTTTGTAAAGAGAGAGATTTTAGAAAATCTGAAGAAGATAGCAATCAACTAATCTCATCGATCGATACATTACATCAAGGGCGGTCACGTGTTATATAATACTTTGTTTGCTCATATTGATACACAAAACACCCACAAACTTTCAAGATCCATTGTTTCTAATCGGTTTAACCGATCTTACGTGCTACACTAATTTTATTGTGAGTATCGTTCACACGGAAATTGGAAACTGATTAAAGATTTCATTATCGTTGTTTCTAATTCCAATTTTCTTCGATATTTCCAATTTTCATCCTCTAAGAACCGGACATACTGTTGACGTAGGATCCGAATTAGGTTTGAATCCGAAGCGGAGTGTTGGTTCATAAAACTTTGGTAAACTTTATTTTTATATGGACCAGTCTAGTGACTTTGGACTTCGGCCCGTCACGATTCACCTTTAGCTGTTAAAATCCACACTCATGCCCCTTCCGGGACTCAAACCCGGGACCTTCGAGCCGATGGCCTATCGCCGCAGACCGCTCCGCCACCCGGCCGACTGTTGGTTCATAGACTGACATTGATGCCAGTCGCTACGAAAGCAGTGTCGCCTCGCCGGTTAGTTCTTTACCACAAATTCCGACAAAATTAATTTGGATGAAATTTTAGAAATCTTTGACTCAGGCTGGGATAGGGTGAGGGAGAGGATATGTCAAGGGAATCAGCTAGGACCTAATTTTAAGATACCATCCCTGAATAAGGCTAAACCCTGGGAAAACCTCAATAGGATGGCCGCTTGCTGGGATCGAACTCACGACCTTCTGAATGCGAAGCCAACGCTATACCAAGCTCGCTCTGTAAATTACAACAGAATCAGTTCATAAATCCTCATGTCTGTGTGAGGATAATTCAGATGATAATTTATGCTTTACCCATAGGAAGATTTATGATCGGAAGTTTCCTTGAAAGGTGAACAGCTGGTAGTTTGCTTTCATCGCGCGAGTTTGACGTTCTAAGAACAGTATTTAACTTCTAATAAATATATAAATTAATAAATTACAAGAATACAGAAATATTTAATTGCTAAGGGTTACCAACAGAAAATAAATGTTGAGACCGAACAATGAGTTTTGCTATCGTAACTGTACTAACAGGTGTATTTAACTGAAGACTTTCACTTCCCAAATAAGAATCCATCATTTCTGTTTTTTTTTTTCTTCTATGCTTTGTGTCAGATGTTCTCCTCCTCCTTATCTCCCATTCTCCATCTCGGAGACCCCGATGATACCTCCTTACCACTTCCAAGGAAAATTCTCTGCAAGACTTTTTTCCCTATTCAGTGTCATTTGCAACCTCTGGCCTGCGGAGCTTGTCGCTGCAATAAAATCCACCGGTGAGAATTTAGATGGGACATCATCCGTAGGAGGACTTTCCTTCCACCAACCGTCAAATTGGGACATTTTCTACGTTTTTGGACTACTCGAAAAACTAAAGAAGGATAGGAAATGCAAATAACGGGATTCTTTCCTTCAGCCTTCGCTCTTTCTCTCTCTCTCTCTCTCTCTCTTTGCTGCGAGTGCTGAGTCAACGAATGCTATCTTAGTCTTCTTAAAGCTCTTTTCTTTACTTCTACGCATTTTCTACTATTCGCTTTTTATTTTTCTCTTCATTTTGTCTACACCTTCTTTTTTCCTTTGTGATGGTTCGTTTCTACGTGTTTTTTTGCTTACAATACGAAGACGCTAGTTCTGATTTCGTATTTTCCAAAACATCTGATTTTTCCCGCCCTACACCCACTGTATTCCTCAACCTAGCTCCCATACACACACAACACCATCTACAGAGCATCTTCGGTACTACGAATAACAACGAAAGGAAAAAAAAAGAAAAAGCTTATCACAGTTGTTGGTTCAGAACCTAGTACCGTACTGTTTTTTTTCTGGTTAGATTTCAGAGAAATCCCCAAAAATAAGCCAAAAAAAATTTGAAAGATCAATATTTTGAAAAACGATAGAAAAATAAAGAAAATATATAAAAAATAGGCCAGAATGAGGCAAGTCTCTTCATTTGTATTGAGAAAATATTAGGGAAGGAGCGCGTAATGATCTCAAAACACATCGCGTTCTTTTTATGTTTGCCCTTATTTCTCTCACTCTCTTTCTCTCTTACTCTCTTTCTTTCTCTCTCTCTCTTTCTCTCCTTCTAGCTCTCGTGCTCTCTCTCTCTCGCGCGCGCTTCTTAAGTTATTTTTATTTAGTCTATTGTGAAACGACAAACCCACAGAAAATCCACCTTAATGCTATTAAATCCCTGCTTATGCAGGATTCTCGAAGTGCGAGCGAGGATATTCGACACTCCATTCAAACGTAAATTTAGAAGTTCTTTTATAGCGTTAAGCTAACTTCTACTCTCACATAAAGATCCCATTGAAATTCTTAATTATTATCGCTTTCATCAATAGAATTCTCAATCCCCATCTATTTTCATAAGAAAAGCGTAAACGATGCAGTGCAAAGCTCGTATTATGATATACTTTTCTCGCCATCATTTTCTATTAAAGCAGTATTACCAACTGTCACAACGTCTAAACATTTTGGCTCAATTTTGCTACATTATACGACAAACAGTATCAAATTACACTTGTTACTACCATAGACGTTTATAAGAGTCGTTTTTAACATTTGTTTGAAAATCTCATACAGTAGAGAGCTTACTTTATAATGAATTGTTGTTATTATTATTATAGCAATGGTAGTAGCACAGGTATATTCTACGAATATCTTAAGAAAGGCGGTGAGTGCATATTCTGAAAATATTCCTTGAAATAACACAGATGTGTTCTACGAATATTTTTTTTTCCTTTAGGAATATATTCAGAATATTTTTATTCAGGAAATTTCAACCTAGAATATAACTTTTAATATTCTCATAACTATATGCTAAGAATATTATATTTTTAAATGTTCTGAAACATGCAACGCACATTATATCTAAAGAGAATGTTCCTGGAATTTTCAGTGTTATGTGGTCGTAATGGTGACAGTAATATTATTAGTAACTCCTGTTGTAGTTGTAGTACCAGTAACTGCATAACAATAATATTGTATAATCTTTATTACAGTGATATGAACAGTTATATACGTAGATACAAGCCAATACAGCACTAAGTAGATTTTTACATAATGAAGTAGTAAATACTGATTATAATTTATTTGATTACAAATCAGTGGGTGAAAAGAATATATAATAAAATAGTAAATGCTAATTACAATTAAAGATCACAGCAAAAAAACGTGCGTTATACATTTCTCTTGATTTTTCAGGAAGCGTTTTAGAAGTTTATAATCAGCATTACGTAAACTTGCATATCAAATAAAGGTTTGTTTGTAGCAGACGGACACATATTATGTATCTTCATGCATGAATGTTTGTTAAAAAGACGCTTCCAAGAGCGAACAGATGGCACTCCTGTCCCAGTTTACCCATAATCGGGAAGAGCACGTTTATTCCCTGTTTTCTGCAACTAAAATGTTTATGTGTTATACCGTATTAAACCATTATTCACTGTAATTACAGATTAATTATTTGGGCAATATATGACGATAATAAGTTGTAGTTGTTAAATTTCCGAAGCTAGTTTGATACAAAAGAAAATTTAAAAGGTTGGTTACCGTGATTATACCAAAATATATAATATATTGAAAGTACTGTCAAGTTAAAAGTATATAAGTCCAGAAACAAACAAATAATTATTAGGCCAGTCAAATTTGACATTACAATCGCAAAGCGTGATGTAGTTCTGACTTTTTGATATGTTTTTAGAATCAGTTAGGGAAGTGTGAACCCAAGTTTGCAGCTTCGAAAACCCTGTGTTCGCTGTGGAATACGTGAAAAATTGCAAAGTTTCCGTACTTATTTCAGTTGTTACCTTATAACTCATA
>JAGDQP010034965.1:0-19826 GCA_022664845.1 Lepisma saccharinum | reverse complement strand
TTGAAGCTACGGAATTCGAAGATCATATCCTGCATGTACATTCAAAGGCATAAATCACTAAAATCTAATAACTTTTTCACGTAACTGTTATTAGAATAATCAAAATTATAAAGCTGAGTGAATGGTTTGATGTTATACACATCGGAGTAGACGTAACTTTACAGAAATCGAATGTTTACGTGTTGAATGTACATAGGAAGAAATGAATCCGTCAGACTTCATATGCATCCAATGTACTGTCATATGTGATAAATTTTCAGTTATATGACAGCAAATGATTTCTGCCGTAGGCAAGGGAATCCTGAGCAATCTTCTGAATCATTCGTCAATAACATTCTCAGCCTGTTTAGAGACCCAAATCCGATGCAACATGCAACCTGTAAAGGAGCGCGTTTTGCTGATGCCATCTGGTTGGATGAAATTCACTGTTCGGTTTCGGGATACTTGCACGGAGTGATATTTGAACGGATTATTTAGCCCTCTTGATTGCGAGCTATTATGACTTCCTTCTCTCACAATTTTGTTCGTTTTAAGGAGGTTCGAAAGCGGTTGACTCAGCCAATAGATGGCAGCAAAATCTGCTTTTCTTTCCCATGTATTTTTTCCCACAAATTTTAAACGTAAGTAGATTTTATATTTCAACATACAGGGCTCAAACATTCAGAGAAGAATCTTTAGAACCCTTTAAACGGCTTCATTGAGACGATTGTTAACTCTGTCTTATTCATTGTTGAAACAGTTTCATTGTTAAAGGATTATATGATTCAAGTACTTTCAAATAAAAAAGATTTTTAAGTCTCTGTCTGTTATAGTGTCGAAATAGCAATCATTTCGTCAACGATTTGATGAAGGGTCGTATCTAAAAATTCTCACTTTTCCAAAAAGAAAGGGGAAAAAAAAAATAATTCCGTAGATACTTTCCACGAGACATCCTTTCCTAAAATGCGTTGTATATGAGAATAGGTAAAACACAGACATACACGGAATAAAAATGTATGTGCAAAATCGAAGGTAGTCAACTTACACTTCCTGTTAATACATTAGTTCAGATGGAAACGTTAAAAACCTCCACTGCCATTTTTTATGTTCATGATCTTTGTACACAATTATTGTGAAGAAAAGGATAGGATAGCAGGTCTTACATGTTATTTTCGGAACTTTCTTTTTCTACAGATACAGTAGATGTGTACTGACGTTCGTTTTCACAATTATGTAACTCTAACCCTATAGTTTTCCCCCATGAAAATAAAAATGTCGGTTTCATTGTCAAACTCTCTACCGGCATACCGTTTGAATATGGCTGCCGTAGGCCATGCCGAACTTCTGAACAGAATTTTTCCGCAGTAAACACTAAAGGATTTAGGGTTGAAAAAAAAAAAACGTACATTTTTAATTATTTGGTCGTGATTCCTCATCCCTCCCCGTTACAGACAGAAGGGATTCAACCGATATTCTGAATACAATTGAGCTTACCGTTGTATGCCTAACGAATTGACTTCGTATGTTTAGGCACTACAAATCGTAATTTAGGCGCCTAAAAGCGCAACAAAAACTTCTAAAAGGTACTAAAATTCGCAAACTGAGATCGTATTAAGCTCAAACAAAGAAGAACTTTAGATTAATTTTTATAATCTAGATAATGCTTTTTTTTTTCATTCAACCATATTTATGCCCATTAAAATTATTATTTTTCGAAACTAGAATTACAAAATTTTCAACATTGATACTTTGAAACCTGATACTTTCAGGGAATAAAAATTTATTTTACTTGTTTCTAACCCATAAGTAGGCCTACTGAAGCAAAGTTGTAACATGATACTATTCTTAATACAAATATTATTTTAATTCTTGTTCTACCATTTGAAAAAATCGATTCTTGTTCTACCATTTATTTTCTCTTGATTCGTGTACATCTCGTTCTCATCCTCACTTTTCTATACCTCCATCCATTTAAAATAGCTATTTTCCTAAAACGGGCCGTAATTAACGCAATACGCATCTACCCCTAGCTTCCGTGCAAGTGTTACTGTCGAACATTAAGCGAGTTTGGAACATTGACCTCTCCGTGCAACTGTCACTAAAATCACCTCCAGGCAAGTGTCACAAACTCGACTGTTCAAGTGTTCAAGGTCGTGTGACGTTTCCGTACAAAAGATAGTAATCATTGATTAACTAGATTACTGAAAGCGATAGCTGGTTGTTTAAATGTCACTGTATGCATGTGCGACATCGAGTGACTTTTAGCTGAAGTATTTAATAATGCATAGTCTGTGATATTTTTTCTACATAAAACAGTAAAGTCATGTTAGTACAGCCTCCTCAAGGTAAAATGTTTTTAAGAGCATATATTCAATAATTTATCTGAGAAAAAAAAAAGCTTGGATTTGTTTCCGTACAAATTTAATTTATCTATAAATATATTTTTTTTACCAAAATAGCGGATAAATTCACTTAGCGCGAAAATAATGAACATGTTTCTGGTTTATTGCACCTGCACCTCCTAACCAAAATCCTGGATCCAGCACTATGTCCACACATGGCAACATTTATAGACAAAAATTGTTGGGGACATATGTTGAAAATCATGTTGATTTGTTTCCTCGATGTTTCCAAATAGTTACCCAACAGTGAATAACAGCTCTCGAATAGTTGCGCAACATTGTAACAAATTCTGTTGTTGGCGGATAAAGTATCAAGTACCAATGTCGCCGAGTTCTGGGAAAACCTTGTAGACACCCATTGGTTTGCTTTGTGCATTGATCACGTCTTTTGGGACCAGGAAAAAGACTTTCAAACGCATTGAAAAGTTTGCAATTGAAGTTTAGTTTTTCCATTGCATTGTTTAATTTTTCAATTTTTAAATCCGCAAGTTCAGTGTATGTCTGCATACTGTCCTTGTTGACAGGTTCGATTCCAGCATTAGAGAAATTCTGAATTGGATCTTTCCGTTGATCTTTGGCTCTCAGCATATACTACACTGCACCGTATGGTCTTTCTCGATAAACGTCGCTCAACCATCCGCAATAGCATATCAAAGTCCTTGAGACTCGATCGATGAAGCTTCGATAGACAGCATTATTTTCAAGTTTGTGATCCGTTAATGGATTGAGCCCGTAATATGACCAGGGCTCGAAATGGACCGGAGTAAACCGGAACGCCGTTCCGTTTCCTGAATATTTGGAAGATTCCTGTTCCGTTACGTCAATATGGTAATCATAAACAAAAAAGACAATAGTATGTTAACGCTTCGTGAAAATTTCCATTTCGAGCCCTGAATATGACCCCATGCGCCGAAGTGTCCCGAGTCCACAAAAGTCTTTTCCTACTTTGATGTAACAGAGTGTCCAGCACAATATACGAAACACATCCTCCTCTAGTTCAACTGACAAGTCTGGCCGTAAAACTTTTTAGCCACACATTTCCATAACTCTGATTTTGCAACGTGTTGCGAGCGTTTTCCAACAGTTGGCCAGCTGGTGGACAACACGGAATTATCTTGCAAGCAGTTTCCAGCAACATATTGCCTTAAAGAAGGGCTTAAAGAAGAGAAAACAATCATATTGAAAAAGTCAAAGTCTATTTATTTCCTATGGCCTAGTAACAGCCTTGCAAATTTTCAGAATCTCTCAATTATGTTGCGGGATATAATTTTGTGAGCATTTCATGAGTAATTTCTTGCAATATTTTCCAATATCTTTCTGTCAATGCAGACGACTTCATTTCTTTTGTGTCGACTTTTATGCAACGAAATTTCACAAGAGTATTTTAGTAATTAAATATTAACATGCAATGCTTTCAAAAACCCACAAACATCCATGCCTAAATAGAAATTGGAGTTAAACATTTCTTGGGCCCTAGCCTGATGCCTAAGATATCTCGACCACGGAAGTCAGCTATCACATAAACTTCTTTTTATATGTAGATGAATTCCGATCTTTTTTTTTTTTGTTTATTAGTATTAATTTACAAAATTCTCCAGTTGTCTACTATGTGCAATCCTGGATATCGGATCAGCACTGAAGACCTACGCAGGCTGTGAGTTTTGCGAGCGGACATACTAATTAAAGTTCTCCTAGCTTTCCGTTTGTTTCACTTCTCGAATATCAAGATAGTGCGTTAACTGATACCTTCGCTCTCTTCGAGACAGTGCTCGCCTATAGAGAACTCTGATTATACTGGTTCCTGATTGATCGACTGCACTTGTCATGCTAAAAATGATTATGACATTGTTTTCTATTCACAGTTGTTCTTGGCAAATTGTATTTAGTAACGAGTTCTTAAGAGTATTGTGGATCGAATCTCTTCCTTTGGCCCTAAGGCCAGCTTCTGTCTCGTAACTACCTCTTCTTCATGCTCTGGATCAAAGAGAACTCTCCGTAGTAATCATTGGAGACGACTCTCTCGCTGAGTCCAAGATAGCCAACCTTTTAAAAGCAAATAAAATCCCGGTAAGGATTTTATTTCTCAGCTCTTGTCTGTTCGGGGAACTGATTTGAAGTTATTTATTTAATCCATACAACTGCTTATAACGTTCAATATTATCACTACAGAAACACTCTTGCGTAATAAATACATAAGGACTACAAAGTTATGTGAATTAAATATTTCAGTAAACCTTATTTAATCGTGCAAATTAGTCATATCTAAACTGTTCTACGACAGAGAACAGGACACAGAGATGTCACCTGCATTCTTTAATTTGTGCGCATTTCCTTCTGACTTTCTTTCTTTCAACACCGGTAGATGTCTTTGAAACTTATTTTCTTAAAGATCCTGGTAAACTGAAATAGGATTGGTTCAGCATTTCTTGTTAGCTGAAATATGACAGTACGAACCAATGAGAATCTTAAATTTATGACGACTTTTAAGAAAATAAGCTTTTGATACCAGAGACATCTTCCGGTGAAGGGATATACTCCTTCCAAGCTACAAAAAATGTGTACATTTTTATCAATGCAGATTAATTCTCTGTATATCTTTCTATGATTCTACGAGCAGGTTTAAGGCCAAAGTTTCCACATACTACAACTTACTTCAATTTAATGTGTTCATAATCTAACAGAAATAATGTTTTACTATGCTTCCTTGAAGAATTAAGGAAATAACTGTTATATGAAGTACATTTAGGTGTTCCACATTCACGCACGCCTTGTTCGGATCAGCTGAAGGAAAAGTTAAAAGACTGGACAGGACATACGTTGTTAAGATTCTTCCGGATGCCACCGCTGCCTACTCTGGAAGCCAATTACCCTTAGGGAAGTGCAAAACTCCATAAAACTTACGAAATTAAGGAAGAGAAAACTGCATGAGCCTCCAGCTAAACACAAAGTATTCAAGATTAAGGAAGTTTATTTTATCCAGTCATTAAAATGTTGTTAAATATACATACAGAAAATACAATTGAAATGTCTATTTAATTTTTTTCAAGTACAGCCTTGAGACACTGCTTAACACTACGTTACTGTTACCTCTTAATAGTCAATTGAATCATTACCACTTTCCTGAAAACTTGGAAATGGAAAAATATTGTTGCTGTGACCGAGACTCGAACTACAGTTGTTGAGTTTCTGTCACGGAAACTTGTTCAACTTTAACCGTACACAAACAAAATCTATTATTTGGCATTGCCTTCTGTGTACTGGCAGCATACAGTAGTAAAATAGGCAGTACCTTAAGGCTAAATCAAACCAATTGCTTATGGAAATTCAGAGAGGATTTTTCAGCATATATTTGGTCAATAATGGTCTAGAGGTTTCGATAGGGTTCAGGCCTGGCCTACGTGACGGCCTGCCCAAAAGAGATATAGTTCCTATGTTTGAACTACTCAATCGTTTCATACATACCAATAAGTTGTCGCTTCACTCCTTGAGACACTGTTTCTTTATCCTTTCTTAGAGAACGAAATTTGCAGCACTTATACACTCAATGAAGCTCCAGAGAAAATAATTCTACACACCGTACATACACTCAGAAGAAGATCATATGGCTTTATATATATAATTCAAATTTACAGCAGCGTTTTCTTCCTTCTGTAAAATTCACATTTTGCGACTTAGGTTAAAAAGTCGACAATATATTGATCATGAAAAGAACTTTGATTTGAAATAGAATTGCATCTGTCCATTCACTAGTACAGGTAACTAAAATGTAATGGAGATAAGCATCTAGGTTAAACACTTAAATTTCAAATAAATCACTCGAAAATAAGTGACTGTTAAACGAAAATGTCGATTTTCAATAACACTTCTCACGAATATACATATCAGTTATTAACGCGAGAGCAACATAATAGTTCTAATTGTACGGTACAGTTCAAGAGTAATCAGCGATACAAATTCAAAGTTTCAAACTGTTTTCAATAAAGGCCGTAGTTTAAAACGCAAACGAGATTTTTGGAATTATTATTGGTCTATAATTAATTGGGAATATACACACAAAACATCTTTTTTCAATACAAATTAAACATTAAAAAATATTATATTTAGTCTATAAATACTGCTTAATTGAGTTAAAAAATCTTCTCCATATTCTGCTTTTCCAGTTTATAAATTTGACACTGACTGAACTTGAAATGATCGTATGTTTTCATATATCACTGCCATGATTTATTTCTTAAAACGTATTTTTAACCTTTGTTGTAAAGAAATGAGTTTCCGATGATTCAGTAACTATAATGTAGCTCAATCTTCAGAATACTTCTTCCCTCTTCCGTTTTCCTCATTAATTAAATCGTAAATAGAACAATAGTGAAATGGAGTTCTAGTTGATCTCAATAGATGTCACCAAATGTTAACATTAATATTCCATAATAAGTTGGTGAAAACAAATGACATCTTCTTGAAGTTTTGGAACTGTCACTCAAGGAAAGGGTTGTAGCTTCTTCACTGTTTATCACGTCTGCTTTAGTTTTAAAGGAGAACACACTGACCATTTGTTATGTGGTTTCTCGAAGACAAGTTTTCCTTATAAGTGTTTGATAAGCGTAAACAAGAACGTCTTCTTGAAATACATGTTTTCAATGAAATTTGTCACTAAGGCATAAGTTGAAGTTTTCAATAAAATTTGTCACTAAGGCATAACTTAACTGTTTTCAATGAAATTTGTCACCAAGGCATAACTTGAAGTTTTCAATGAAATTCATCACTAAGGCAAAATGGATGTTTTCAATGACATATGTCGCTAGGGCAGAACTTGAAGTTTTCAATGAAATTTGCCACTAAGAACGAATCGTATGCTTTCTATTAAACTTCCCACTAAGGTAGAATAATACATTTTTAGTTGAAATTTTTGCAGTATTTAGTTCATTACCTAGAAACAATTAATTGTTGCAATTATGGTGTAATAGCATATTTTCAAAACAATATATTTGTACTCAAAATAATAAATCAGGTTAGTTTTAATCCCACCCAATTTCGGTTAATTTCAACACGCAGTAGATAACCTACATGAACTAAGTTTGAGCGTAAAAGTTAAAACTATACCATGGGCAGTCATTTCAACCCATTAGAACCCAACTCTGCATACTTTATAAGTCCAGTTAAATTTGAAATATAAAATGTTCACTGATTAGCAACATAAAGCTACCTATATTTGCAGAACAGGAAAGTAAATATGGGTCGATTACAATTCTTCAAACACGGCAATAGTTTTTCAGTCGTTAAAATGATCACTGATAAAAATCATAACATATGGGTATAACCAACTAACTTTGTGGCTTACGTAACTCGCAAGTTCATTGCCACAGTAACAAAACTTAGCATTACACTTTAAAAATACTGTAAACACTGGCAATCGGGTTGTCAATTGATTACTGCACGGCTACAGCGTAAACACCGTTAATTCAACAGTACTTCACTGGAAAGCGAGAATATATGTACCGTATATTTAACAATATAAAAATGTTTGTAGTGATGTTGTTTATACACTGTTTTACAGTACTGACTTATTTCCTCGTCTTTATTTACAGTAGAAATTTTTCTCAATTGGCTTTGACTAGATTCGAACCTTGTGATTTATTGTACAGTAGCGACCGTGGCTTCACTTCAGCGGCCTATCCCGAACTTCGTCCCTCCATCCCTTTAGTTAGTCATTAGCAACAATATTACTGTAACTACTTGTTCTGTCAATTTTGTCACACCCTAGGTGCATTCGGTCCTCAGCAAATTCGCTGTTTTAATTGGAAACTTCATTGGTTTGCTTTTTTTCTTGGCGACGAGATCCGGCAAATATACCAGATTTTGTTATTTCTTATTCTGTTCGTACTCGACGTCACGGCGATATTCAAATATCAGGCAAAAATGAGATAACTATTGAAGAGATATTCGTGAAATGCCAACTTACATTAGAATATCATTTTATTATTCCTATAGGGATATACTAGGAATATTCCAGGACATTCTACGCACATTGAGGATGAAAATAGGACATTCCTGTAATATGCAGTTCTATGTTGAGGGATTATTTAGCCCGGACAATCTTCTTAAAGATTCTGGTATGATTTTTGTATGCAACTCGATTCAGAACTTCTCCAACAACGACAAATCCGATACACTTTAATAGAAGTAAGTTAATTTAATTGAACATGAAATTTTTCAAACTAGCAAATCTGGATCACCCCCTCTGGAGTTCCATTAAGTCTCCTGTGAGCTACTTTAATTCCATTAAGTCTTAAGAACTCGTTTGTTTAAACAGTTCTCTTCTTAAATGCAATGATGATAGCTTAGGAGACAACCAGACGCCAGATGACTGATGCCCACACATTCCGTTAAGAGATTTTTCTTCTCTCTCTCTCTCTCTGTTTCCTTCCAGCTTGGTCCTTCCAGAAAACATCTCCACACTCACACACGTAGAAGAAGTGATTTCATCAGAGTGAGTGTAACAGAACATTTGAAACTATTACCTGTTTCTTCCCCTCCCCCTTTCCTCTTCTACACTTTCACAGTAACTACTTCATCAAAAAGAAACAGGATTGTTGCGTCATAGGCACGCCTTCCGATGCAACTGGAATTGACGGGAGGCTGGACCACGCCTTCAAACTTAACGAGACGAGAGCCATGACCTATGGCTGCGTGTATCTATGTATGTCTGCTTTATCATTTATATAGAATGGTTCCAAATTATGGACACATTTCTTTTTTTTTGGCACCAAAAAGAAGAGGACAGTTACATTGCACATGGGTTCAAATCCACTTCGTTCTCGGGATACAGGAGTTTCAGCTTTGAGTCTCAACTTGACTTACACCGGTGTATCACAATGGTAAATTTAGTACCTGTCGATATGACCTAAACAACGCAAAAATTGCTTTGGGGGAGTTGATTTGCGACTTTTCGGTGGTATCATCATCATCATCAGTAGTAGTAGTATTCTGGTGAAAGCGGTAGGTCCTTCAAGGCATGTAAAGCCCTCCTCACTGATCTGGTCTTAAAGTAGGTTTTTCTCTCCGGATTTCTTGAACGTATGTGTGCAAAACTGCGGAGTTTTAACTGTACAGACCGAAATGATCGAAGCGAAAATCGATCCGGAAAGACTGCATAGTTTTAACTGACGTCTCAGGATTTCGTGAACGTGTGTGGGCACGGGGTTTCTCGATCAGATGAGAAAATTATCAAAGTTAAAACTGTACAGTTAAAACTGCGCAGTTTTTGCCCACACACGATCCGGAAATCCTGAGAGGATAAACTGTACAGTTTCTTCTTTGAGGATTTCCGGAACGTGTGTGGCCTCCTTATAACGCTTTAATTTTTGTCTCAGCATACGATTTATTTTCCTTAATACTGTCAAAAAGTTGAATCAGTCTTCTCCCTCTTCTTCTTTACTCTCAACTATAGTTTCAACTGATTCTCTTGGTATAAAATCTCAGTGCACCAGTTTCAGTCTCGTCCTTGCGTCTTTTTCACATATCACATCCTTACTTATAATACTTTCTTGATACTTGGTTTGTTGTTTTAATATCTTGTTAACTGATTTTCTACAATAAGAAGTTGTAAATTTAATGCGTTTGTTTTTTCTTATCCTGGCCGTAACTCCTCCACCGCAGTTTCGAGGAAATTGTTTACAATATCTTCTTCTAGATATACCGTCAAGCGGGGTGACTTTCAACACATTTTGGGGTTCTCGTTCATTTCAGAATATCTTCTTTCAAGAGACAGATACTGAAAGTTAACAAAATCAAAATGTTAAGTATTTGTGTGGGAATTAGTTACTTCTATACTGTGTTTAAATAAAATGCACATATATTGCAAGAAAAATAATAATGTACAAGTCCTAAAATTAGTATAAAATGAATTCATTGAAACTTGCAGTGCTGCAGGAGGCTGTTAGTAGCGTGTAACATCTATATTAGTGCGTGTAGAGATTAGATTTGGATATGTGAAAAACTTCTTTACAGGTTGTTTTGTTCTTTTTGACTTAAAAGCTTTCTTACGTATTCAGCAACATGAAGTTCTGGTGGGGTGACTTAGAACACTGCATTTTTATTTAAAACGGATGAATGTTGTCCTAGGAAAGGGCGTTGATGTAGATATCTTGCCAATACAGTCAAAACAAGAGGATACTATTTTTCCGGATGATTCTAAGCCAACATGATCAATTCTGTCCAAAACAACACGAGCGGTCTAATCAGAGTAGAACCTGTAACAGGACCTCTTATTATACTGTATTCCGTAACGTCAGATATGCACATCGATCACTCTATATCAATAATATGTAGCTCACTGTCTACTCTTATCAAACAAACCCGAGGGGCCGTGATGGATGAATTGGTAGAACGCTCACCACTAGGGATATTAGGATCTATCCCTGCTCATGCTATGTGGGCTTTGTGGTGGACAAACACCGTGTGCGTGGGTTTTCTCGGGGTTCTCCCGTCTCCTCCCATTTCTTCTTTACACCAATTAATCCCATCAACATCCATAGTTGCCTAAAAGCTTTAAAACTAAATTTAATTCAATCAAACAAACACGAAGACTCTTTAAAATCTCTCAGGGCTCCTTTTATATCTATGTAAACGGTTCGGGTATTGAAACTGTGACGATTACTGTTAAGATCCATGCGACGTTTTATCCCGAAGGAAAACAGACTGCTCCAACTCTGCTTAATATCACGCCTCAAAAGGCAGACGATTAGTTGTAAGTGGCGCTACCTAATCACTTTAACTACCTTGCTTAATATCTTGAAAGCAGTGGAGACTAAACTACTTTTCGTAAAACCTCTCCGTTCAGGACAAATTGTTAGAAGAGTAGAAGGTGCTAACAGCACCGCAGCTTAAATCCCAAAGGCTGACGAAATAAAGTTAGGTATTATTCCATAAAGAAAGAAAAGCATAATGATTTATTTAAAATCAAAATTATTTCTACTACAATAAGATCACATCTTAGACATGGCTTGAACCAAACAAGGTCAATAGCGCATAATCTTCTCATCTTTGTTTGTTCGGTTTCTGACATAAACTATTTATTAAAAAAACAACAATGCACTGTCTTTTTATTTTGATTAATTCCATAATATTCTTTATTCCATTTTCTCAAGTTTTAAACTCTTTCTAAAAGTATTTCATAAAAAACTTCGCTGGCATCTATACAGGTTTCCATGTTTTATTCGTTTCGTTGCTAATGTATTTCATCAAGCTCATAGAAAAAGTTCCTAGATACATAAAAATCCTTTTGAACCAACAATTACATCATGAACCAAAGTTTATAATGTAATGATCTTGCTTTCCATATGTTTCAATAGCTTTATACATGATTTTAAAGTTAAATTCAATTTTAAAATCATATATACATAACAAATCTAATCAAAGCAGTTGTAGTAATTCTAAGTGGTTATTCTGTAGGAACATCATCATCAGAACAAGGAATAGAAAAACTTTTGGAGGAGGTTGAATTAGGAAAGGAACCTGAAGACGAAAAGGAAATCACTCAGGTTGACTTTTGTTAGTGAGATTTGCTACAAAGAAGACAGCAAAACGTTTTGTAACCCAGGTGATAGACAAAAGTGTTGGAGGGTTGTAAGTAAAATTCATGCGTCAGGATAATAGTATGCGATTCTTTTGGCCAAATAATGAAGAAATTTAAAGTATGTAAGACTGTAGAGAAACCTTTAGAACAACCTGTCTTGGATAGACGTGATCGTGTTGTCTTCAACATCTCACTTGTGGGATACAGTATGCAGTAACACACACAACTTGCTGCACAAAATTTATTCTTGAAGTTAGATTTTAAGCTTTAGTTCTTCATTTATTCATTATGTTCTGTTTATGACATACAATTTCCTTTTCATTTAATCTCTGTATTGCTTTCAGTATGACTGTATTTTAGCATTTTCTTGATTCAAAATTTAATAACTACAGTTGTATGAAAGATACAGTGAACACTTTGTACCCATATGTTTAGTGTTAATATAAATATACCATAACCAAGTTGTTTGATAAAATTGTATTCCTTTCACGCTTCGAAATACAAAGTAACCCCTTTAATTTTTGGAATAAATCTACGATATATGGTTTATTCATACATGTCCACTGCAGTGGCTTGCCCAAGTCACAGCCACAGGTCACTGCAGTAACTGACCCAATGAAACTTCTTGGCTTCAGTCGCCTACTCTTGCCACTGCAGTGGCTCCATTAACATCGTTAAAAAATGGCCGTGTCTGCACAGACCCATAATATTTTGTTTAGTATTCGTGGAAGAATCTTCGATGGGTGCGCTATCAGTTCGATGGATACGTAATCCTCACATTTTCTTACATTCTTCTTCCCTCCAGTCAGTGTTGGAAATGGGGGGGGGGGGGGTCGTTACCTCAGTAAACTTAAAGGTGTGCCCAGAGGAGACGTGGGAGATCGCAACCTCCCAGAGTCAATGGTAGTAAATACTGTTTACGCATACGAGAGGTGACTAAACGGCAATTTGTCACAACTTGTTGAATTTGTAACGACCTTCTTTTTCATCTTCATCTCTTCCCTTTAATGTTTCTTTTTAAAACTCTTCAGTCATTTCCTTCTCAGTGTGTGGTCAATTTGGATCCGGAATCTTCCTTGCCATAGTGAAAAGCCATCACTTTTTTTGAATATTGCTTTCCCAGTAACAAGACGAAAACAGATAAGATTAGTTTTCATTCCTTCTAGAAAATAAGGAATTTGTTTCCTAATAAATCGGTTCACAATCTTCATTTCTTCCTTTCCCAACAACTTCCTTTCCTTACAAGAGAATAATATTTAATTAGTTCGTGAATAATAAAATAACATTGAAGAAAATGGAACTGACTATGCATTTAATTGTTATTTTTAATGTTTTTCTTACAATGATTCTTTGTTCTATCAACAGTGTTTTTCAATACAATGAAAAATTTTTGCTAACAAACGTTCCCCAGCGGTTCTGAACGGACATTTTGAATTGCTAGTGAGAGGTTTTCCCCACCCCTCTTAATGTTCTATCTCTCAGGGCGTCAGGAGAGCCAATGGGTACTCTTCACGACAATTCAGGACGTTCTCCCACAATTCGGGACAATTCACGACAATGGAATATGAATGATGTATAATAATAACCTAATGTTGTCTTGACTACTACTTCGGTTCTGAATATGTCACATGTATTATATTCCTTGGCATTCCAATAAATAGTTAGGAATATTAATATTGACCTTTGAATATTGATTAAAGATGTTTATACGATAAAGCCTACTTTACTTGAACTAACGTGAAGAATAGTTTGTTCTTGCCAGTAGAAAATATTATTTTCTGATAGATATGCATTACTTTTTCATTACTATAATACCAGAAATTAAAGTACTGGAAACTGGAAAAATGTCATTTTTCTTGTAGGAAAGAACCGCCAGATATGTGGAGTTTGATCCTTTTTACTTGAAACTCATCATCGTTCCTGCCAACAATGCAAAAAGTAATACTATGATTGTATTATTAATAATAAAATACCTCATACTATTATTGTCTGCAATAATGAAACGGACACTGCATTATAGCAACTACTCTTTTTATTCACAAGCTTACAAGAGACTTAGATTCAGTCGGAATATTCATCACATGAATCTGCTTTCTTAACACCTTTGGTAGACTTGCAATGTAGAATGTTTTCATTGAATGCTTTGTGGTCAATGTAGAATTCTTCCAAGTGCTGCTGGTTCTGCTATTTTTTAATGTTAATGGGAATTGGGGCTAGGTATGCTTCCTTAGGCTGAACTGGAGCAAGATTGCTCCTCATTGGTGTAGCGTGAGAGTTGTAATGTCCATTGTAGGTTTCATGGTGAAGCATAAATCTTCTGTTGTTTCCTGCTGTTGTCTTGAACTCTTTGATTAACCTTGTTGGAAATGGACACTTTTCAACATAGCCTTCTCCCAGTGCGCCACTCCACTTTCTGGAAAGCTGCCGTTCATACTGTATTACTTGAAAATGTTCTGGCTTTTCTCTTGCATTTTGAAACACTTGTATCCAACCTTTTCAACCACAGCTTTCTGGTTAATCAGTCCCATGTTCTTATCACATTCAAGATAAGAATGTTCTGTCACTGGAATTCTGGCTAAAGCCTCAGCTGTACTGCGCAATTACCTGCAGGCATGAACTAGCAAGAGTGTAGAATTTGATGGTTCTTTTCTTGTACTCGTGGTAGCTGATGTTTCTTTCCTTGTATATTAAATTTTCACACGAATGGATGACTTTTTTCTCGAAGTGGAAATATACGCAGAATAAGTCTAAAATGAGCTATTAGATGGTATAGTTATCTCAATGTTCGCAAAAAGTGGAGGTTGACGTGTCTTTCCGTGGACCCTTCATATTATCTCTGCCTTCATTTCGTCTGCTTCTGAGGCATATACATTCGAATAATTGCGGTATCTACAAGGATTACTTCATCGCCAGTACTGTTACACGGATTACTTTTATCACATTTTTATCAACATCTTTTCTATGCTACAGTCCAACACCTGCTTTCTTCTTCTCTTCGTATATGATTTTAATCTCTCCTGATTCCAACTCTCCTTCTCCTTCCTTCCGTATTTCACCTAAAGCTAACAACATATTGATGTCATATCTTATCATTCCTCTTTCTCATATTTTCTAGTTTGCCTTGTCTATTCTTTGTTCTCATGTTCCAAATTCCAAGTCTCTTTTAGGCAGTGCTGGAAATGGAGGAAAGCAGGGAATCGCCGTCCCCCAGTAAAATCAAAGTGTGTCCAGAGAAAAACGTAGGGTATCGCAAGCACCGAGAGTGAATATAGAAAGAAAAATACGCTTCCAAGAGGCGACTTGTCACCACTAGTCGACATTATTTGAAAGTACCTAGAATACCGCAATGGTTTACTAATTCCTCGATTTAGACCGGAAACGCATGTGAGATGTCACTACAACAGGTTCATTGTAATCAGATCACACAGCTTGCAGATTCAGAGAAGATAATGCAGATCAATCCCTCGAAGGAGTCCCTTTAAAGCTTTTTTTTAAATGTAAATTTTGAATAGTAAGTCTAAAACAGTACTAACACTGCAGTATTAGCTGGCAGTTGTATTTTTTTTAATCCACAGTCCCATAGGATAAATTTTTCTGCGTTCCTCGAGTGTAAGATGTTCAATTCTGGCACTGCCTACAGTGGAATCGTTACTGTTTCTAAGTAGTCGCTTGGCCATTCTCCTGACTCATAAACTTGGTTGCAAAGTCGCAGCAAATCGTTGTTTCGTTTCTCTGCAAAGTCGCAGCGCAGAATTAATTCAATAGTAATAACTAATAACACAGACAGCCATTGCTCTACCAATTTCCATCTCACTAATAACCTTACCAAATTATTCTCTGACTGTTTTGAACGTTTTATCATCATCACCTAGTATCCTATACAAATAACCTACCCAAACCAAAATTTTGCTTTAACGTACCGTTCATGTTTCATCGAGATATATTTATTTTATTTACCATTCTGATAAGTCAATTCTTGACTCAAAGTTGGAGCCATTATCTCTCGAAAAGAAAGAGTATTTCCACCGTGTGAAATATAAACCTATTTCATGTCTCTGTGTCAATAACTCAAAGTTTGTGCCCCATAATATGGAACTAACTTGTTTATCATATTGTTAAAGTAAGGAACCATCCCGTTTTCTATTGAGCAGTCCCGTATTTGAAGTATTCGTCGCTGGAATTGTATTACTTTCGTCGGTACACCTACATGTATCCAATTTTAAGATACATACCATGTTTAATCGAAGCATTTTCGAAAATAAAGTGCTTTTGAAAATAGTAGATGATCAGTAGATCCCTCTCGCTTGACTGATAAGTAGATGTTCAGAATTATCGTACAGAAACCTACTGTGATATTTCTCTATGTGGCCGAAACAGAGGACAAGCATCAGCTATACCGTAACGACGTGTAAAATTATGAAAACATTAACAAAAGTTCTAAGTTTCCGCTCCCCAATCGCGCGTTACGCTATCCACCAGATAAATTAATGTCTGCTTTGTTTATTCATACCAATTGATGTGAATTTGTCTGCGCAGCTCCTCTATAGAACGCTAGTTTGTGCGGCTGCACATAAACTTATTTTTGTCATCTTTGCGCAATGTTATTCACCTCGTCACAGTGCGTATCAGCAACTACATTTTTCTATACGATATTTCTTCAATGTTCCGAAAAATACAGTAAAATATTAGGGCAGATTTCAGCGAGATAATTCTGAATATCTCTCAGAGTGTTCTGTGCTTCAACTGACAAAGAATGGTCAAATTATTTTCTTCCTTTCTCGGTCGTCATAACAATGTGTTGGAAAGAATAGAAGCAACATTTGCAAGTAACTATTTAGGACATGGTCTACCCAGAATCTGTATACTGATGGGTGGTACTCCACTAAGTTTGTGCGGATAAGTACAACGATATGGAAACAACTTGAAATATTGACTGTTTAAAAATGGATTGAAAACACTGAGAATGTTTCCTCTGTGACGCCCGGAGTGCTTTTTTGACCTGTCCCAGTACCTAATGCCAAATTTTGTGCAAGAAAATGCAGATGCATTTTCAAAAAATATTTAAAAAAAAATAGATTGGCAACACTGAAAGCTCCGGAGATTCAGAATACCTCTACGACCTGCCCCAGTACTAAGGAACATGTATGCAAAACCTCGTAGAAATTAATGCAAGTATTTAGATTTGTATAAGCAATATACATATAAACTATAAATTTTATAACGACCTTAACGACAAAAAAAATAAATTTTCGAAGTTAGTAAGGCTTAGAAAAGACATTTTTGCGGAGAGTGTGGAACCAGATAATTATTTTTGTAGTGTGCTGATGAGTATTTTTTTAGCAAATTCGATTCAGACATGTCAGGAAAGCCAAAACAAAAATTGTATCGGTATAATAAGGCGGCAACACTACCTCATGCTAAGTTTGGTAGGGATATATTGAATCATGTTTGAAAGGTATATCATATGGTGCCAAAACTATTTTAAAAATAGGTTGGCAACACTAACAACTGAGGAGCTTGTCGTGTACTTAGCACCACAGCCGTTTTCTAAAGGAGCCGAAGCGTATTCATGCAAACTATGGTGTAGATACGATGAATAGCATAGAAGTATAGAAGACGCATTTGCAAGAATTTAATGTTTAAATAAGTTGGCCACACTGACAACAGAGGGAATTTCGTCAAATCCTTTCTTAGGGATACATGATGGAAAAAGTCTGAATACAAATTTTCACAGCTTATATCCACATTAAAATGTGTTGATGATTTCGTGAGCGAGTGAATCAGTGATGCGCTGGCAAAATTGACAACTTGGGTTCTTGGGACAGTCGTTTTCTATAGGTGGCGAAGATATTCGCACAAAATTTGTTGTAGAATATGAAGAAATGAGTAAAAGCATTTCCATGTATTATACTTTCTTAAAGTTCGCAACACTGGCAAACGGGAGTAAATTTCGTGAAATCCTATCTCAGGGAAACACAACATATTGGAAGAAGACCGTATGAAAAATTTCACACCTTCTATCAACATTAACTATTGAGTTCTGTTGATGAATCAGTGAGTGAGTGAGTCTGTTGGATTGGCAACAGTGAAAACTTGGGTTTTTGACAAAGCGTACAATCACATGGCACATAGTCTTTCTCAAAAGGTACCGAAGAATATTCATGCAAAACTTTGTGTAGATGTGATGAATGATGTAGAAGCATTTGTAAAAAAACTATTGTTTTTAAAAGTTGGCAACACTAACAAACAAAGTCGTTTCTTAGCGGAACTCTATGTGATGCAACAGCCCATACACAAAATTTCACAGCCTATCCTTACTAATTACGGATTTCTGTTGATTAATCAGTGAGTAAATGAATTAGTGATTCGTTGGCAACGTTGACAACTTGTGTTCTTGGTAAAGCGTTGAACTCCACAGCCATTTCTTAATACCGCCGAAGAGTATTCGTGCAAAATATGATGAATGATGAAAAATCATTTGAATTGGAATTTCATAAATATCGCTAGGACATTCTGACAATAAACAGAAACATCGAACCAGCCTACGTAAATCTATTCCAACAATATAGCGGCCGACCAAGGTAATTGTACGGTTTGAGGCGTTAGGCCAGCGTCTGCAAGATTGTAGGTTCGAATTCCGCCTGTGGCATGGATGTTTGTGCATTTTAACAATCATCGCACTCATTTAATCGTAATGGACCGAAGTCAAAAGTTACTCTATTCCAAACACAATAAAGTTTACCAAAGGTTATCGAACATCGTACACTCAGATATTCATAGAATGCTTTACGTATGTGTCAGGGCCACCCTAGGAAAATTCCAACTTAGTCACGGGGTACCACCAGAGAGTGTAGAGTGAGGTATAAAATTCAAGTAAGCATATTATCTATCCGATCTTCAGTCATGTCTGAGAATAATTGTTGTCTGTGAATGTAAATAAGCAAGTCTTGCATCAATGAAGCAACGATTGAGCAATATGAGTCAATTGAAAGTTTGTTTGGTACCTTCCATCTCTCTCCCTCCCTTCTTCTCTCTCTATCAATAGAAAGATCTCGTATGTTATCGCTGTTGTAAGCATGGTTTCAAAACTCCTCCTCCTTCTTGCCAAATGGTCCACGCATGATGGACATTTTTCTTTAGCCACATGTAGCGAATGAGGACTGTACGTAGCTATAACAAGAGGAACTGGTTTGCTACAACCACGTGACATATATCAAAAGCTTACAAAGTACCGAAAGAATATGAAGGGAAAAAAATCAGGTGAGTAATGAGTGCGATGCCCGTCTCCACCCACGAATACATCAACTCTTGCACCCACGTCCTATAAAAGACCAAGGGGAAAAGTATATTCTGGCTCTTCTCTTTCAAAAGCCTACTGACTAGTGCTAGGACAACCATCATAAATCTACGATGTAGCTCAGATTCTATTCTTAAAGAAAAAAAAAATCATACAACAGTGACGTCGTAGTTGTATTTGAAATTCTTCAAGAACTATCCCTTCCTCTTCTTAAACGTTCAGTCATAGGTCAGGACGGATCTCATATATCATAAACATTAAGCAGATTCATAAAACAGCAAAACCTGTTCATCATATGGGAACGAGTACGTGGTGGGACTATACTTGAATTTCAGTATGTTTTGTTTGCCTTGGTCTATGAAATCAACCGTTCAGAGCACATTGGTCGATATAGAACTCCTATAAATATCCAGTTTTCTATTGCAGATACTTACTATAGTCATAATTTGGAAAGAATGCCTCTGTATCTCGTAACTACGCCCACCTACACACAAATGAACTGTTGCTATGGATACGTTGTGACATTAGTGTTACGTCATTACACTGTTGTCAAATTTCACTTCTTTAGCTCACG
>JAGDQP010034964.1:0-19827 GCA_022664845.1 Lepisma saccharinum | reverse complement strand
TAATTAAAGCATTAAATGAACAAACAAACATTATCCTAAAATGGGTGTTCATTGACTTGTCTATGGCACTACCCCACAATACTTATCCAAAGCTAAGGAATGCAATAAAGGCAGTCTCTGAAGAATCTCGCCAATTTCAAATCATTTGGAAGGCATGAGCAAAATTGCTCGAAACTTCACATCCCACCCCGACATTTACTCTGACTGACTGACTGACTTCCAACTGACTGTGAAATCTGCCATTGTATTAAGCTGTACTGACTGGAATGCATGTATATTTTGCCAGAAGACTGAAACCCTTAAGCATAGGGAGCGAGATTGGAATAAAGAAGGTCCAAGAAACGTTTTCCATACGGCAAGCCAATGCAGTAGACAACGATGACCTGATTGATCGCCCATGTAACGACATCGAATCGCTGAATGAGAAATGTCCCAAATGGCACACCACTACATGCTATGCGTCCTTTTGCAGCAAAACCAACTTGTTAAGACTTGAAAAGCGAAAGCTGAAAGCTGAGAGTGCCGAATGTCATCCTTCGAAATCATCAAAGCAAATCCCTGTGATCAGACGAGAAGTTCCTCAAGTGAATTGGGCAAAGTGTGTGTTCTGTCAAAAAACTAATCATCAGAAATCCCTCCAGCAGGTGTTAACCACAAATTGTAAATAATAAATCAAAGAACTAGCCAAGAAGGACCAAACTTTAGACTGCCGCATAACTCGTTTGGATCTTATAGCCTATGAAGCAAAATGGCATTCATGCTATCTTAAGAAATGGAGTACAAAAGTGAACCCCAGGAAGATAATTCTCAGAAGTATCAGAATTATGTACCAAACTCGACAAAGGCTTTGAAATGGGGCATATGTACTCGCTTTCTGTTATCATAAACTGCTACGTTCTTCATTTACTACCCAAAAGTTAAAAGAAAAACTGCTTCGCCATCATGGGTCTCGAATCTGCTTTGTTGGTCTCCTCGACGAGAAGAACAAGTCCCTTCCTGTTTTTCCGGATGTTTCCCCTGAAACTGTTCTTCAAGCTGCTGAAGTGCTACATTCAGCCAATGGAAATATGGATATTGAAGAGGATCTGACTACTGCTTCCATGCTTTCCCACGAACAGGCGCTTCTCACAGCTATTAATTTAGTTGCTACGAAAATTCGGTCAGATGCAGCAATGATGCCAGGACATGCCAGGACAGTGAGTCAGATTTTGCTGCAGTCTTAAGCATTGCACAGGATATCGTGTATGCTGCATTAAAGGGCAAACAATTGACCCCCAAGTACATTGGGTTATGTGTAACGATTCACGAAACCACAAGGTCCAAATCATTGATCCAGTTACTACATGCCAGTAGTCATACCATCAGTTACGAGTAAGTTCAACGTATTGAAACTAGCATTGCAGAGCAACAAATTCAAAGATTTGATTATAATGAATGCACCTTTATTCCTGAAGCACTCATCCCAGGACGCTTGGTACATTTTGCCATTGATAACATTGACATACTCGAAGAGACATTAGATGGCAAAGTACCATTTCATGAAACATAGACAGATGCATTTCAACGGGGTTATAAACCCTGGAAAAATATCAGGCCACAATAGAGTTCTGAGAGCCATTCCTGATGCATTAATGCACATAAAGTCGAGTGGCATTTATGTAAACATACAACCTGATGCAAATTTTCTGATGCCTCCTTCCACTCATGATTTCGAAACTGAGTCCAATATACAAGTACACAGCAGAGATCTTACATGGCTGGTCAACAAATACCACAGTGCTATAAATGGTACACAAAATATTCCAGGATGGACAGCATTTATCAGCTAACATTGACCATTGATACTCCCATAACTACAATATGATGCCTACCTCTCAAGCTATCAAGGAATCACTACATTCTTAGCTCAACAATCTACTGTTATTACGCTTGATGAGGCACTGTATTGTAAAGTCAAAGAACTGATATGGGCGCATCTAGAAATATATAGGCATGTGGTGGTGAGATTAGGCGGATTTCACACAACAATGAAGTTCGTAAAAGTCATTGTCAACACTTTGAAGAAAGTGGATTGCGTGATGCATTAACATAATCTGACGTGTTCAACAATACAACTGTTCTAGAAGGAAAAAATGGAATAGAGCTATACGATATCACAGATTGGTTGTGGAGGCACTGTGGAGAATATACTGGAATAAATTCGTAGAGTGGATAAAAAATGACCAATCAGCAGCAATGGAGATGATTGCAAAAAGCACCGAGGATGTTTTGAACACAATGAATGTGAAGAGTGCTGAGAATGACAGCTTAATCAGTGCAGTTGAGTATCAGGAAAAAGTACTAGTAGAATTAGCTCCTTACCTGAATTAATCTGATGAGTATCTCTGTGCGTGCCCAACGTCTGCATACTGGTTCACCTATATGGAAATGCTGAACATCTTACTCCAATTCATCAGAGCTGAAAGAGAAGGTTTATGGAATTTACATCTATCTTCATTCCGCAAAATGTTACCTTGGATGCCAGTTTACGATCATATCAACTATCTGCGATGCGGAGCTGTATATATTGCAGATATGGAGAACCTTAAATTGATAGAAACTGATGTGTACAAAGTCTTTGATGATAGCAATTTTGTTGTGAAAGAAATGGATGAGAGTTTTAACCCAGGTATCTCCCGATATGGCGCTAGAGCACGTGAACAAGTTGGCAAAATTGCTGGTATTCTCATAGGTATCACAAGAACATAGAGCGCTTATGACCGACGGTGTCTTACCTACAATCAGAAGGCTCTTATGTACACTAGTACGAAAGCGTTATTACATCCAAAGCAGAAAAGAAAGGAAAAGCATACCCATAAGGAAAGAGTTATCAATAGAATGGAGAGAGATGTATGTCGTTTTGTAGAACAATTCACAAAATTTTATATATTTGAAGATCCCGAACTTATGTGTATTTCCACAAATGGCATTGCTCCTTCTGATGTATCTCAAGATCTTCTCATTGCAAACTCATGAGGGAGACAGATTGTGTCACAATTTATATATGAGAGATTGCAAAGAGATGATACAAAGACAATATATTTCACAATTAATAAGCAAAATTCGAAAACGTTACATTTCTACACAAAAAACCAACAAAATCACGGTCTCCTCAGCAATGAAGCTTGAAAAGTGATCTTGCAATCTTTCGCCGTTTACTCGTGGCCGCTGAAGGGGGAAGAAAGATTGATTTAGAAAAAAAATCTGCAATTCGAATTAACTGATTATCGCTCATCTTTAGCAAACGCAAATGAAACTCTACGATCTGGTAACAAGTCAGTATTATCCTTGATACTGGAAAGTCAGAAGACTAAATCACATCTTCATGTACCAAGTCTCTCTGGCCAACGCCAATGTTGGATCATCGATGGGATGAGCTTAACGCAAAGTATCGATAAACCAACTGGGGCCAAAAACTGTTGGTGATTTGGCAGACAGTTTTGTCAACAGAGTGATAGGTCAGCTGAGTAGTGCGTGCTCATGAATCGCCATCGTTTTTGACGGATGTTCGATTAAAGAAGGGCGCAGAACTAAGCATTCTGCAATTGCTCAGAGACGAATTCGAAGAAAAATTGAAGGTCGAGATTACCCATTTCCGCAACAATGGAAACTATTCACTAATATGACAGACAATAAATCGAAACTTGTGCATTTTCTAGGAACAGAACTGATGAGGTATTGTCACAGCACATTGTCAAAGGATCAAATTGGTATTACTTCTGGGGGGTTCGAGGACAAGATACAGACGTCCTAATTCTCCTACTTCATTTCTTCAAACGGCTGGATGTTAAGGAAATGCAGATGGCAACAGGGAGAACGAGGAAACCGAAATTCATTCCCATCCACAGCATTGTAAATGAGTTTCCAAGTGCGATATATGGAAGTTTGCCAGATTTCACTCGATAACTGGATGCGACACAACTAGTCAGTTCGCAAGATATGGGAAGAAGAAGGCATGAAACTTTTTTTTTGAAGAACCCTCAGTTACTGCAAAATTTAGGATGTGGAAACTTGACCGAAGAAACAATTGCACATGCAGAAGAGTTTGTTATAATTCTATACACAAATTCATCAATTATATCATCCATCAATGCAGTTCGGGCTGATATGATATCTCACAAAAAATCCTGAGCAACTACCATCGGCATTGGATGCTCTGATACTTCATATCAAGAAAGCTCATCTTGAAGCTAATATATGGCGATAGGCTAAAAATCCCAACATCGTGTTCCTTCTTCCAGAATGTCATGGATGGAAAATCGAAAATGGAAAATTTCTACACAGTGGAGTACCCAAAATTCAGTCCCGAAAACCTGTCCGGAGTTAAAGTCTTGCATGTGTAAGTCAATGTGTAGTAGAAGGTTCTACCAGTTTGTCGCAAAGTCAACTAGTTCCCACCGTCAACTATTCCATGACTTTTGGCACTTCAGTGTATATATCATTGCATCATACTGTACATGAATCCATTTTCCTCCTTCCAAAACGAAAATTGATGGAAATATAGAGATCACAGGTCTTACAATTTCGCTACACCAGAGCTGAAACCAAGGTTGTCTGGTGAGCCAGTGATCCCGTCCGAAATTGATCCGGATGACTCGATCTGGGAAATATAATTAACGGGATTTTTTTTTTGAAATTATTTCTCGTACTCCGGGGCAACATCTTTGGTTCTGGTCACCCCTGAAGGAAGCACTATTCAAACCGCAAGGAAATATTAAAAATTCCTGTTTTGCCCACCGAGTTAGACCGAGTCCATAGCACAGATCCAGTGAACCAGTCCAAAACTTGACCCAATTGGTCCGTTGACCCATTTCAGATCGAACAGTGTACAAATATAGGGCACCAGGCACTAGTTAGGAGAGTTGTCCAAGGGTTCCCGGGAGATCCAAGGACAGCATATTTATGAAATATAATATTCAGTGTATATATACGCATAAACTTATACTAATTGTGAATAAAACTCCCCGGTGCCTTCCCGGTCCCTGGTGCCAGGTACAAATGATTAGAAACGTACGGTCTAGTCCACTTTTAGTCTACATCCGTGGTTTTTATCACTTCCAATATGGATTGTCTCGAAAGAAAAACTTGTGTAACTGCGTTAACCGGGTTCAACTGTCTGAATAGTGAAGCAATGATCTATAATCACTCTGTATACAGTGTGTCTCGTAACATACACTATGTGAACAAATGTATTCGGACACCCCGAGAAACGTGTGTTTATAATAGAGGGCGACACAGTAATGACATCTAAAACTTGAAATACATATTTGGCGATCTCAGTAGTCAGCAGACAGCGCGAGACAGCAGATGGGACGGTCGGAGGAATTCGCGGACTTTCAGCATGGTCAGGTACTTGTGTAAGAGGTCTGTGCGCACGATTTGTACATGTTGAACATCCTTGGGTCTACTGTTGTAAATGTTTAGTGAAGTGGAAATGTCAAGAGACGTATACAATACAACAACGTGCAGGCCGACTTGCACCTCCAGAAACCATCGAGTGATAAAGAGGATCATAAAGCATAATCGTCTATCATCCATCGCCACTAGCACACAGGAATTACAAACTGTATTAGGATATACCCCAAACACCATGAATGTTTGGCGAGAGTGCAAAAACTTGGTTTCTATGGCCAAGCACCTACCCATGAGCCACACATCACACAGGAAAATGCCAAACGCTGGCGATCTGATGCTAGGATGTGGGTTTGGCGAATGCCTGATGAAATATATCTACCAGCCGACTGTGAAATTCGGTGATGGTGGGGCTACAGTATGGTCGTGTCGTTCCTGAAGGGAACTTGCCTCCTTGTTGCTTTACGTGGAAATGTCACTGCTCAAGGTTATGTTGAAATATTAAGCACCTTCCAGCTCCTACCGTCGAGAACTAGTTAGGGACTGAACATTGTCTTTCAACATGACCGAACACCCGTTCATACAGCAGGGATTGTACTCATTGTAGAGGAGTGGTTTGTTATTTCAAGACAAAGATTTTTCATTAATAGATTGGCATGCGCAAACTCCTGACTTGAATCCGATAGAACATTTCTGGGATGTTTTGGAATGCCGACTTCGTGCTAGACCACACCCACTCACATCGATACCTCTTCTCATTTGGACGCTCCGTGAGGAATGGGCTGCCATTCCTCAGGGAACCTTCCCCCACCTGATTAAAAGTATGCCAGCGAGAGTGCAGGCTATCGTCAAGGCCAACACCATTTTGACTGTCAGTGTTCCCGATGGCTGGCAGTCCAAATTTGTACTCCATTTTCAGATGGGTGTCCGGGTACTTTTGTTCGCATAAAGTATAGGGCCGACTTGGCCAAGTTCCTGACACCAAAAAAAAAAATCTTTTTAAGGACATACTTTCCTTAAACAATTCGTACCAAAAAAGTAAAAATTATTTTTTTATGCATAACTAAAGAGAAAAGTATGGGGCGCTCTCTCATATACAGTCACTTTATAAATTTGGCGCACATCATGCTTTTCTTTTTATTCATGCATAAACAAAATACATTTTACTTTTTAGTACGAATTCTTTAGGAAAAGTATATCTTTAAAAAGTATTTTTTATTACATTTTTTACCCAAATCTTGAAGTGCTCTGCAACTAATCAAACGATAAATCGTTGGAGGCTAGTATTTATGCGTAATAGTTTTAAAAAAATTAAATATGCTGTTGAAATATATAAATACTGTGCATAATTGCATCATTGTATGACATCGAGAAATGAGTTTAATTAACGTTGGAAAATTAGAGGACACCTCAAACCTTTGTAAACTAAAGAAGAGAATGTAAAAATCAAAGAGGCTAAGTTATCTTGAAACACTATTTATTTACGAGATTCGGAAAACTCAACGTCGAGTTCAAAATCACATATTTTTTTTCCATTTGTTAATAAAAATAATATTTCTCCATATATCGCAAACGATGTAAAAAAGTATAACGCAAGTTGATGTGTATTAAAAGGATATACGTATCCATACAGTCAAAAAGTTCGAGGATGGCTGCAGGACGCAGCACTTATGACGCGGGGCGATGTCTGCAGCACACCTATAGGAACACGCACTAACTTGTCAGACACGGAAGTGGCGGGCTCACGAGGCGCAGCAAATGACGCCACCAGGACAGGTGTAAAGGCAGTCATGCTAGAAGTGCTTTTTGATATCTTTGGCACTGTGCACATGTTCAATTTCTGTGCCGTCTGAGTTAATCGATTCCTCAAAAACGTCCTAAACTGTTGCAGAAGAATATTTGATTTCCCCTGTTGACAATTCCCCCTGTTCTTGTGCAAAATGAACTGCCTAAAACCACACACAACAGTGTTGCCACATCCTGCATACTCTCCGGACCTGCAACCATGTTATATATTTTCCATATAGTCCATCTGAAAGAAGAGCTTCGTGGACGGTGTTACCATATATCGAAGAAACTCATCATTGCTTAAAGGCAGGTCTTATTAGCAATTCCACCAAACACCTTTCAGAATGATGGTAACGGTACAACGTTGCCGAATTACACCATTTCCAAGATATCTTTACATAACACGTCTTTTGCCATACTTATTGGTTCACAATCAGGTATAGTCCATAAACGTTTTGATTATTAGGTTTAGATAGTATTGACGATCTGGTATACGATTTTAATTTTCCAGATAGCAATACATCAGTATACTGGATATCTGGTATCAAGAAATAATTACAAATAATATAGTGAAGCACTGAATACAGTGTTGCAAACTACCAATAATAGGATATGAAATATTCAGAATATTTTTAATTATCAAAGTTTGTAAAACTGAATTATGTTACTCAAAGTTAGCAAAATTGATTTTTTTTTGCTTTACATGTAATCTTTATCATCACAAGAGTGCTAATAATTATCCAATAAGTCGATGTACTGCAAGCTGAAACAAAATGAAACTTCATAACAGTTTGGCAACTTTATGAAACTTCTTATATCGACCCTATTGATATAAATCAACTCTATATCGTGTTAAGGAAGCGTTCTTTCAGTTTAAGATGAAACAATCATCTTTTTTCTTATTTTAGTGTCAGAAATTTGTCTGCCAAGCAAATCAACGTGTTACGATCTACATTGTGCATAAACACTACAAATTTACAAAAGCAAAGGGAATGTATAAATTACCTTGTATTGCTTGAAGAAGCGTACGGACAACGCACAAATAACAATCATATATGCAAATAAATAGACGCGCATGCAGGCAGTTTGTAATGGAAATGTACATCATTCCTCTGGCGATTTTATGAGATAAAAATCTCTTGCAGAGAGACAACATATTGCAGGCATATAAAGATGCAATGAGCATTATTTTCTGCGTGTGGAGAGAAGCTTATGGGAATATATTTCATGGTATTCGTGCCCTGTTTGTTAGCATTATTTTATTTTCTGTTTTCACGTACGAATAAGCACATTGTGCATTGTTGTTCAAAATATCACAAGGCAAAATTTGTAAAGTTTATACAGGTGGTATATATTGTTGTTGGTAATTTTGCAATGTAAGGAAGAATGACGCAATAAATATTTATATCCTGCTAGAGTTTTAAATTTCTAGTTTTCTTTTATAGCAGTAGTGGCAATTTTAGAGGTAAAGGATATATCCTTCTTGAAGTTTTTGTGCATATATCCCTTTCTTCTTGTGTATCATTGACTTGATTTTTAAATTTGAATGTATTTATGATCTTTAGCTCTCTATGGCTTAGGCTGGGATAGAGTATCTGAAAGGATGTGAGAAGGAGTCCGCAAGGGCCTACGTTCAAGGTACCATTCCGGCATTGGCCTGGTGAAACTAAGGGAAGCCCTGGAGAACCTCAGTCAGGATGGTTGACTCCGAAGTTTGAACTCGCGTGTCAATCCATTGTGGATCCAAAGTCCATGGCGTTACCGCATGTATTTCTTAAACAGAGTACTTACGTCAAATCAAAGTGCAGTGAGAAGAAAATTACACTTCACATTGTTGCTCTTTATAGCGCTTTAAGGCTACGAGAGTCGACACGTCTGAGGGACTGCTTCCCTGGATAAGGATAAATGAATTCGAAGGAATTGGGAAGGATCTCTAATGAAGAAACTATCCTCCAAACCACCAGACGCGAATGCGGAATAGACGGAAAACCTTAGTCAGGATAGTCAGTTTAAACAGCTGCATATACTGCAAGTGTTTATCTTAAGTCAATAGAAAGAAAATTAATAGGCACTGTTACCATTTTCTAGCTCTTTAGAATAAAAACTAAATATTAAATACAGAAAAGTAGTTCAAGTTATCAATCCAATAGTTTCCAATGAGACCGATCATTTATTCAATCCTCGGTCGCAGCTCATGATTTGGGTTAGCATCAAGATAACAACTGAGCTAAGAAATAGAGGACTTCGTTGTTAAAGGCCAGATGAAGCAGCAAATGATGAAGCTATCAACTGACCGCGTCTCACTCTCTTTAACGATTGCTATCTAACTCAGGAGTTTAGAATTTTTCAATCCAGGATGTTTAATTTACTTGTAAATTAATATCCTCACCAATCTGTGCTGTTTCTTTTCGTTAAAAGCATCAACTAACGAACTGATGACAAGTAGGTTGTTTTACTTGATGAGAACTCACCAAGCACGTAAGTCTTCTAATTTGGTATTATTCGACAAATTAGAGAAATAAAGTTACCAGCATGTTATATATGTGACGCTTAGTGACGTTTCCTTGGACACAAACTTTATGGTTACGAACACGGCAGCGTCATCAGTAAGCGTGTAGTAATAATAACTATACACACAATGGTGTCGAATCTAGTGAAGCTAGACAGGAATTCGTCCATCCATGTTCAAAACTGCGTCGTTCTGTTTCATATGCTGTGAAAGTGTAAGCAGAGACCTATCACCATGTTTTGGATGTGTATGCTTATATCGTGTTACTATGCTACCCTCATATTCTCATATTCCCGCCTCTCGTTCTGTGACTAATGGGTTATTCCCCGGCAGATCATTCAACGCTGGGTTCAAAACCCTTTTTTTTAAAATATGATTTTTTTGGTGACTTCCTACATGTCTACGGATATGAAAACTACTTTTAAAAAAGTTCTGGGAGCGATTGTGTTACGCAGTCTAGTTTTTGAAACTATTCGTTTTGATTGGCCAATAAATGCGCACGAGACGGTGCTCCAAATGGGAATCTCTGTAGTAGCAAAACTACATGACCTAACCTAAAAATACATAACCTTACCTAACCTCCACGATTCAATGATCACTAATTTAAGATAATCTATGAAAAATGCAAGAAAGAAATTATTAATAATACATTTGAACATATAAAAATATATTTTGTAAGAAAAAAAGAAGAAAAATTTGGTGTGGGATTATATGTGGGCGCTATCGTAGGAGGAAAAACTGGATCGCCAGTCTAATAAATATCTTCACTCATCCCTGCCGCCTGTACAAACTGCACAAGGAAACAGGCAGTGTGTAAGTGATACTGATAGCGATGTATAATGTGAAGGGAAACACTGCATATTCATGTAATTTCTCAGGCCCAAACTGTGAATGCCGCTTTCTACTACAGGCATTTCGATCATCATGTTTGTCCTGCGGTGTGGAGGACATGGCGACATTTACAAGCACGTGTGTCATTTGTCTTGAATGACAATGCCCTTTGGTCACAACATGGCTCCGGTTACTAAGCACTGTTGGGGAAGGTACTAGAACATCCTTCATATTCGCTAAATATGAGCCCTTGCAATTAGATTCATTCTTCAAAATAAAGACAGCATCGACACAAAAGTGACGCCATCGATCGAACAGCAGGGTGCTCCTTGGCGAATGTAAACAAAGACGGCAATTCTCCTGGTGGCCAGCGTCTTCAAGTACAGAGCTGAAACGGTGCACCGGGTCTATGCTTAGGACCCGGTCTGACCCAGTGAGCCGGAGATAACCTTAGGTTTGAACAATGTTTCTTTCAGGCTTGATCGGTACCGAAGGTGTTACCCACAGATCACGAAAAAACGACGGGTTCGGGTCAGCCTGAGTCACCAAAAGAGATGTATCTAGTTTCAGCTCTACTCCAGAACTGTGGCAGGGGTGATAAATATGTCAAAGGATTATATTTTTAAAAAAATATAAAAGTATCCTGGGTCTAGAATAAATGTTTTGTTATTAATGAATAATTTGCCACTATTTTCTTTCGTGTTTTAAACAGCAATGCATCATTTATTTTTCGTCGTGTCCAGCAATCGGTCTTGAATATTTATAATACTGCACCATTCACTGTGATCTTTTTATGTAACAACTGAACACTAAACATTTGCTTACTTGACGTTATTGTTCATAAAAGCGGAAGTGTTTCCTAAGCACACATGTAAAAACAATATGTTTAAAACAATAAAAAAAATATTTTTACAATGTAATCAGACTTTACACTCATTTGCCACATAACACTTCTATAATTATGAGAATAACTGAATTTCAGTTGTTTCCAATATCTTGTAAACATTTTCAGCAAACGTTTATGATCATACCAATGGGAGTAAAAATCGCAATTGCTATTCAACTCTTTTATTACACATCAACGCACTAAAAACAAATGAACAACGACCATTTATGAAATCAGTACATACAATTCAGTGATGCTTCCCAAGAGGTTTATTGAAGCGTTAGCGTACTTTTTTTTTCATGGGTGAGGATTTTTTCACCTCTATTTGTTATTTATTGATCGCATTTAGTTTTTCATGTCCTACGTTACATACACAGACACATATACCTCCCCCACACAAAAAAAAAAAATAAAAAAAGGGAAACAGAACCTTCTGTTCCCAAATATCCAGTTAATGTAACAAGGCATTATACAACACGATAATTAATGTACCACCTATCATCTGTTATGATTTTGCTGTTATATGTCGACGAATGTTATCATTCTTTTTTTCTGGTCTGGTGTTAATCATGGAACCCGATTGCAATATACAAGTAATTTCCAAACATAATTATTGTATTTGAATTATATAATTTATATTAAATATTTTTATTAAGAATATACTATATTGTGAAGGTTTCAAAATAGTATGGGCGTAACCCACAAAACCTGTTTCACGTAGTTTTAATCCTGTTATAGTTAAATTTTCTTATGGCAATAACATTTAATTAACAAAAACTGATTTCGTAATAAGCACAGTTCACCAGTAACACGAAGGCAAAAAGGATGTAACCAACATAGAAGGAATGTGTATTTAGACAGAGATGCCTAAGACAACTTTGAAGTTGGATTCGCGTAGAATATGAGAACTAAAGAGCCATTGCGCTAATAAATTATGAGTCAATAATCTAATTACGTCCATTTGCCTCACTCTCCTTACATTTGGCCAAGTTTCAGCCTTGGTAGTTTCTGTTTGGACAGGGTAACCTAATCATGTCACTTAACGTTTACAATTCTCTTGCTCGAAGGACTCAATACATAAGATCATATATGTGTAGGACGTTAATAACAATTCAATTTAGCAGATGACCATGTCCCTGGTCTAGCGTAAAGAAGTTTGTTTTTTCTTCTTGGTAAACTATCATCTTTAACATAGACAAATTAGAAAACCTATGACATTACATATTTGACAAGTAAACCTATCGATGATTCAGAGTGTTTTTTCGACAAATCTTACCAGATGAGTAGGGTACATCAGGAAACCTCCAGAAAGCATGATTAAAAGTGCTTTCGCCCATAAAGACAAGGGCAGTGGCCAAAAGTTTCATTCGAATGTATAGTATAATCTGAGCCTGAAACGCTCGTTTATTTGCAAAATGCTTAAAAATGGAAAGCTACACCTTAGTGGACACTGGGTTGAATACACTATCAGTCAGAGGGTAAGCTCGTTATGACTGCCATCTTGGATCTTGCTAAACTTTTAGAACGAGAAGATTCATGTAATATATTAATCTGGGCTAGAATTGTATCAGAAATACGTTGGTGAAATCAGTTTTGTCATAAATTAATTTCTAAAGTAGATAATGAGGTATGATATTAGTATGCGTAGTTGTTTCAAAGGTCTCTAAATATTCTACTCCTTTTCAAAGTGTGCATAAAATGAAAATCTTGCACACACAAATGTGTACTGGGCACCTTCTATCTAGTACTTATTAGTGGATGAGTTTGGTTTTTCATTTCTTGCTCTGTTTCAAAGAGAACAGGATATGTCCAGACTTTCGAATGAACTGCACATATTAATGCTACATCACAGTATCTCCCTTAAAAGTTAATTTATGACAAAACTAACTTCACCAATGTATTTCTGATAAAATTCTACCCCAGGTTAATATATTACATGACCGTCTTCTCGTTTTAAAAATCGAGCAAGATTCAAAATGGTTGTCTTTAAGATGGCAGCTATATTGAACTTACCTTCTAAATGATAGTGCATCCCACCCAGTGTCCATTCATGTGTATTTTTCCTCCATTCTTTAAGCGTTTTACAAATGAACGTGTGTTTTCAGAGTTATATTACATTATAAGAACTTATTTGTTTGAATCAAACTTTTGGCCACTACGCCCGTCTTTATGGCAAAAGCACCTGTGGCCATGCCTTTAGGAAGTTTCCTAATTCACCTTACTTCGCTGCCAAGTTTGGTCGAAAGAGCGCCTTGAATAATCGATAGATTTACTTGTGAATGACGCGTCAGGTAAAACATGGTGCTTCCTTATGTAAATAGTGCCTATGGTCAACTAATTCGAGAATGGAACTAGTAAAATGAAAACAATGTTCAAGCACAATGACAATAGGGTTCATTCGATAGTCGTAATAGTATAAAGTGAGCGGCCAATTTTTACAGATGATCTGCTTGCAGTGTTGATCAAAAGTACGTTTATAGCGTTATATCTTACAGAGATATTTACTGGTAATATGTTTAACATATTATAGACCTCGTCACAAAATATCGTATCTCAATTATTGCAACTTTGAAATTTAAGAAAAGTAATTTTCTAAATGAAGATACGCCATATGAAATCATGAGCGACATAATAAAGTACTTGTGACATACCAGGTTTTTGAATGATTTAGGTAAATAATTAATTGGCGTTATAAGTTAAAAGTTCGTATGTGAGACACTTAATGATGAAATCGGCGATTATATCGAGAATTAATTGTTTAAAGACTTATCAGTATTTGTCGCTCAGTACAGTATAACGGCCATAACACATCATAAACATTTAATTCCTAATCAATCTTCGCGGTGGAACAAAATGCCGCGTGGATCAAAATTCAGTTACACGAATTAATAGTCTGTATATTAAAAACGTGGTATTTAGGACAAGGATGGATACCAAACTTGTGACGTAGAACTGAAAATGACTTGATCATGTACATCGCGAAAATTGAATCGCACATTTTGAAACTGATTAAATCAAAATAGGTTCAGATGTAGCGCTAATAGTAAACTTGTGCAATCTGCCGTAACGTTTTAATTCTTTTTATTTTGTGTAATATTTGCTTTTCATTTGAAAACATGACAATTAATTTGCTGTATTTGTTAATAAATATCCTAATTATAATATCGAAAAATTATTCAACAAATTGCATGATCTTTAGTACTTTTAAAAATAAATATTTTCTTTTTTTAAATATTAGTTTTAGCCTCAAACTCCTAGTTAAATTTATTTTCTCGTCTCCTCTCGCGACTCCCTTGCAGACAACCCACGACCGCCACATTGCGGAACCCTGGGGTAGAGAATTGGGAATCGGCTGGGCCTTTCTTCAGGTAGCATCCTGACATTCGCCTGGTGAAACTGAGGGATACCGTAGAAAACATTACCAGGATAGTCGACCGCGGGGTTTGAACCTGCGTTCCTACCCATTGCCGATCCGAAATCCACGACGTTCACGCCTGTACTACGGGATCTGAGTAATAAAGTCGTTTGTTTTGGATTACTTTGTTGTCAATATTACGATTCTCCAAGACCATGTTACCAAACTAAAGCTTATATCAAAGCTACACTTAAAGTTCCACGTCACAACGAGTTGACAAATAAAAACCGACATTCAATATTCCGGTTGGTTTCATCAGTTTTCGGAATGAATGTTGGAGCGCATTTCTAAATTTACTACGTTGGCGCGCCATTGTTCTTTGAAGGCGTCATTTATGTTTTGATGGCGCTGTGCCAAAATCAGATGTTTGGTCTTGCTTACTGCCTACCGTCTGCGCACAGTAGGATCGTATGCGTATGTTCTTTCTCTTTACCGCTCAATGGTACATTCGTTGGATTTGTTTTTAACATTATGGCGTTTTTTTTCCTGGCTTTTCTTGCTTATTGACATTAAAAATCTTTAAAAATGAATGTTAATTAATTTTGTTAACTAATTAACTAGTGAAAAACTAATATAAAATGAAAACTGACTTTTATAAATTCCCAAAGGACCAAATTTTATTTTCATTTAGTGTTTAGTTTTTCTTTCTTTAAAGCACTGTACGCGTAGCCCTTTTCTGTTAAATATATACATCATATATACAGGGTGTTCGTGAACTACGCTGATAAACTTCTTGAGGTGATTCCTGACATAAAAACAAGACGAAAGTGCGGTGACAATTTTTCGAAATGTGCATCGTTTCGTAGCTACAGGCTGCCGAAAGCGTTGGGAAAAGAACTTTAGACTGTCATATTTCTAACACTACGAGCAGTAGAACTGATGCGACTTGGTACCGTCAAAGACTTTAAACCTGCTCTATTTGAAAATACATATTCCAAAATTGTTCGATTAGTGCGCAAGGAATTCCTCAAAGAAAGTAAGTGATTCCGGAATATTTTTAATTAACAGTAGGTCGAAATGTACATGAATTAAAATACTTTCTGTATGAGTAAGGATTGCTGTTAGTAGTGTTAGAATTATGAAACCGTAGGCTAAAGTTCATTTTCCCACGATTTTGGCAGCCTGTAGCTACGAAACTATAAACTTTTCGAAAATTTGTCAGAATCTTTTTCTTGTTTTGATGTTAGGAATCACCACGCAAACTTTGTCGGTGTAGTTCATCAAAATCGGGAATTTTCGAAAATCCGTCAGCCTTGAGGTCCCAATGTTGCCGGATTTTTATTGTCAACCTTTACTAACAGTAAGAGTAATTATAAAAATAATTAAAAAAAAACCTTTTAAGACATACTTTCCTTAAACAGTTCGCACTAAAAAGGTAAAAAAAATAATTGTGTTTATGCATGACTAAAGAGAAAAGCATTGGGCGCGCTCTTATAAATCACTTTATTAAGTTCTAGAATTGGTGCGCCCCATGCTTTTCTTTTTAGTCATGCATAAAACCAATTATCTTTTAGTTTTTAATACGAGATGTTTTTCAGAAAATTATGTTTTTAAAAAGTTTTTTAATTTATTTTTTTTCGAGTTATTTTGCTGTTCGGATAGTTTCTCTCAAGCTAATATTTTGTGACCCAAATCCTAAAGTGTTCTGCAACTAGTTAAAACTCTACATCGTCTACAGGCTAGTATTTATTTTAGGATAAAGAAGACTATAATATATATGGGTCTGGGTCTGGTCAGTGCTTGGATGAGTGACCGTTGCAGTACTCCAGAACGCCTGCGTGGCGTTCACCCAGCGTCGTGAGGCCAATTGGGGAGCTACCTGAATAAAGAGGTAGCGATCACAGTTGAGAGTTTCGGCTTTCCTCTCCCAATACGTCTGGTCAGCGTGGGAGCAGTAGACTACCTCCTCCCTCCGGGAGAGGCCTCATCCAGTAGTGGATTGAATATGGCTGTGTATTATATATATATACTATATATATATGCATGCTTTAAAATGTATAGAAATATAAATGAAAGTAACAATGAAATAATCAGTTTTGTCACCCAACTTACGTCACTGTGCAAATTTTCATCATTATATGAAGGAAATGAGCTAAAGTAACGTTGCAAGATTTGAGGACACCACGAACCATTGTGAACTTAAGAAAATAATGTAAAAATAGTCAAAACCAGTAGGAAGGATAGAAGAATAAAAGTGACCTTTGTGTAGGGATTAGATAGCGCGCTCGCTTTCTGTGCACGCGGCCAAGTATTCAATGCCCACCGAGGTTTATTGAACGAAGTGATTCGCAGCCCACTTTACGATAAACAGAAGTTTATCACGTCAACGATAATTCTATCAATAAGGAACATAAGACAGTAAGCAAACTGCGAAGATAGATGTACTACAGTGTACAAAGAGCAAAATTGGCAACAATGTTTACGTGGCAACTCTTACCATTAGAACAGAGTCAAAAACATTTATCCTATTTGAAAAAAAGTGATTACGCAAAAAAATAAAGTAGAAGTTAAAGTATACAGGAAATTGTCCCTATTATAGTATTTGTGTCAACAGAGGGCGTGAGTTCATAACATACTTACGCCATTCGTTTCGACCATTCAGAGAAATTTTCTATGAATAAGTTTTAGTGATTTTTTTTAATTGAATTATTTTAAAAGTCATTCACTTTTGCATTTTTAGACCTTATCAGGCTTTGAACGAAACTCGTGTAAACAAACAACTCGCACAGAAATACTAATCTTAACAGTTGAAGCTTATTAATTAAACCTGTACATTTTAAATCACTTCATGACACAATACAAAACATATAGTGGTAAAGAAGTGAGTTTGAATTCACAAATGTTAAATTATGAGTGAGATGAATTTTAGACTGAGTGGAGAATGGGATGAAGAGAAGAGCAAATATAAACCTAAAATCTGGCTTAAAACACACGCACTTGGAATCTCATTGCGTACGGATTTCGCCCCATAATATTGGATATTGCAACTTCCAATGTGATTAAAAGATCATGAAGCCATAAATCGTAATTAATTTCGCGAAATCCCCCTTTTTTTCTCTGACTAATTTCTGTGTCAACAAAAGAGACATAGTTGTTCTTAATGGGTATTCTGTGCGCAGAACTGTTAATTTTACTTTACTAGTACGTGCTTCATATGACTCATTCTCCAGAAATAGGGCTTTTTGGATATTTAAAAAAAGCCAACCATTTTGAATTGTAAAAGATCTTAGATTTTGAAGCCTTTCAGACATTGTGGGTAGAGATTGAAGAAACTTAGAAATCAATATTTTATTATTTCTTTATCAAATTTACAAAATATAAAGTAATTTCCATGGAGTTGATGTCCATGAAGTTGACGTTTTTCTCATTTATTTTCTCTTTACCATGTTCCTTACAGTGAGAATGGAATTCTATAATGAAGCATGAATGAAGTTTTCAGTGTTTGGCTTTGGCTCATGATTATTGGAAACAAAAATGTAAAAAAACAGTACGATGATTATAAGTTTCATGGAGTTGATGATGAATAAATGAGATAGACCTGATTTTGACTCTTTTATTCCACAATAAGTCGACTGTAATTCCATTGAAACAAAACTAAAATGGCTAGTCTAGCAAATGCAAAAATGATGTGCAGTGCTTCCAGCTTTACACTTTTATTCTAACTTTTTAGTCAATCCATCGGGTTGATAGAAAAACGGGTTTCATGTGTTTCAGTAAATTTAGTTCACATACTAATAGGTAGTGTTGTATTAGGTACTTGTTTTTTGTACCTAGGACTGTCCTTAAATTGTACATACATAGGTAAGGTACTATATACTGTCCTTAAATTGTACCTAGCCACAGGTAGTGATAAGTATACCTAAGGTACGTTTTTAGTTACTTGATCCAGTTATCACCGAATAAATTACTAACACATCTTTGTTACCTGTCTTCATCTATAAATGAAAACAAAAAAAAAGCGGTTGTAACTTTTGGTTATTTATTTATTTATTTTTTTCATTTTCAACAATTTTGAAACTTTGTTTTGGACTTCATAGTGAGTCAGAACGAGGCCTTTTCGAGTACGTTATTACGCTGTTCATGGTAGAGCTGTCGGCCTTGAATCAAGGAATCATTTAGTAATTAACTTAGTGTGACTGACCAGGGTACTGACCGAAATGATTGTTCAGCCAGACTCATCTACCGGTAAACTGACAGAGCATGTGATTTGATGATTATACATACAGTCAATTAAATAAGTTATTTCTCTTTGGTTAAATTTCTTTCGCGAATACCACTTTTAATGGGTGGATCGATTCGAGTACAGTTTTAAGTCAGTTAAAGAATACGTAATTTTCTGTAAATTAGGAAATACAGAACATAAATTGGTCCATCCATTCCAAAGACATCCACCAAAAAAACAAAAGCAAAAAGACAGAACTTTTGTGATTTACTGTATATTTTTAATCGCTAAGCACAAGAACGACATCCATAAGAGCCACAATAAATTCGGAGCTTTGTGTTTCCAATTATCTTCAAATTTATTTAAGTAATGAACGTGAAACGTTCTAGTCATAAAATTGACTACAGGCTACCAAAATCATGCTACCACAGTGTCTCTATTCACACAGTGTTGATAACTTAACACATTTTGTTAATGCCACTATGTCAGTTTGTTACATATTTCGAACTAATATCATCTATCTCAAATGTCAGGCAACGTTGGAAACTTTGAGAGTTGTTAAGTGGAAACAAATTGTCTTAAAATAATTATATGTCGAGTTGGCAACACTGGATGACTTGTTATGTGTGAAAGAACCAGGGAACTCGAGTCAAGACAACGGCTCCTTAGATTTGAACCGGAATATGCGTACTAAGGGACAAGTACGCTTGTGCTAAGCCTTCATGCTCAGCCTTGTATATTAATGAACACTTTCCTTAGATTTTAAAAGCTACTTTTCCGTATCTCAGGAAGGTCGACGTTTCATCGTTTCTTCCACACATGTTACGACCGATCTTCATTTATAC